>CAJNOP010000825.1:0-41672 GCA_905250075.1 Rotaria sp. Silwood1
AAATTGATAAAGCTGAAGAATTATGCAAAGAACAACTGAAACGTATATCTTCTAATAATACGGAGGAACATGTCATAATATACAATCAACTTGGATTAATTAATGAACAAAAATGCAATTATCAAACTGCGCTGTCATTTTTTCAAAAGACACTTGCCATTGAAAAAGAAATTTCTCCTAGTGATGATCTAAATCTAGTTGTTATGTATAATAATATGGCTGATGTCTATCATATGATGGAAGACTATTCCAATGTAGATAATTTTTATTAAAAAACACTTAACTTTCGACAAAAATATCTTTCTCCTAAAGATCCATTGTTGGCCGCCACATACAGCAACATTGCCGGGGTCTATAAATCAAAAGAGGACTATGAAACTGCTCGACAATATTATCAAAAAGCACTTCAAATTGGAAAAGACTGTTTTTGTCCCAAAGATCCAAAGTTGGCTATTATTTATGACAATCTAGCCACAATATATACATTAATGTATAGATATGGAGAAGCGCACTCTTTATATAAGAAAGCACATGAAATACAGCAGAAAACGCTCCCTCCTAATCATTCATTATTACTCGTGACCAAAACTGACATGGCCGTTACATATGATTCAATGGGAAACTACTCGACTGCTCTTTCAATGTATAAAGAAATACTGTTAATTCAACAAAAACTGCTCCATGCGAATTAGTCAATGTTAGCTGTGATTTATGACAATATCGATCAGGTATATTTAGAAATGGGGAAGTCTTCAGAAGCACTCTCGCATTGTCAAAAAGCGCAAGAAATCTACGAAAATTTTGTTTCTAACAATGATCCAAATTTAATAGTTACCACCTATAACAACATTGACCAAATCTATCGGGCAGAAAAAAGTTCTCCGAAGCTCTTGCATACCATTACAAGGCTCTCAAAATTGAAGAAAACTATTTTTCTTCAGATAATCCAAATTTAGCTACGGCGTATAACAACCTTGGTGGAGTGCATTTAGAAATGGGTGACTATTCGAAAGCACTTTCACTTTTTCAAAAGGTACTTCAAATACGAGAGAAACACGTTCCACTAGATAATCAATTATTAGCTTCTGTTCACATCAACATTGGAAACTGTTAAGAAGCAATTGAACACTTTCAGAATGCACTTTAATTTTACCAAAGTATGCTAAATATTTACAAAAATTCTACAATTCCTAACTCTCCACAATTAGCGAAGATCTACAATAACATGGGTAAAATATAGTATTCGATGGAAGATTACGCGACTGCACTATATTTTTTTCAACAAACACTCGACATCGAAGAAAAATGCCTTGATTGTCATAATCCAGCTTTGGCCTACACTCATGATCACACAGCATATTCACTGAAGGGTTTGCAACGATATCAAGACGCTTTCAATCATATAAGGAAAGTTGTTGGTATTGTTACATATGTCTTCCAATCAGATGCGCAAACATTGAAGCTTTTTACAAATCACTAGGATGTTTTTCTATTAAAAGTTTTGCGTGTTCTATATCATATGAACACTGAGAAATAAAACGAAAACTTTAATAGTTTATTTTCTATTAGTTTTGAATCACTACTCCAACCAGGGTCCATCAGGACCTACGATGAGAGTGAGGATAGCAACATACATGCAGAATGGGTATGGATGTGGATTTCTCTGTGGTGGTCCAAGTCCCGGTGAAAGCTTTTTTGACCTTGGCTCGGTTCCATCAAAAGTTTTCAGTCCCCGTCTTGGTCCCGATCCTGGTCCTGATAATTTTAATTTTTTGGATGTCTACATCGGTTCTGGCGCATATCTAGAAAACTCCTTTCAAAGGACAGCAGCGATTGATAAGATGTTTGACCTTTAGAGGCGGAGGGAGTGTAAGACTTTTTCCCAAGTTGGAGCGATGAAAAAAGTAAAGATACATATACCCAGAGTACTTTTCATCATGTGAAGCAAGCAAAAGATACAAAATTTCCTCGATTTGGAGGAGTCAGATGCTACACCCGCGACAGTCCAACGCTCACGCCACCACTCGTTCTGGGTTTGAGTGTGAGTGTGAGATATGAGGCTAAGAAGAACATCACGCACATTCACTCATAAGCGCCCACGCCCGCACCCTGATCGTTCGCCCGTTTTACCTTCTTATTCCATTAAATTGTTATTTTCTACATTGAGTCTTTCCAGAAACTTGGAATACAATACTTTGGAGAAAATAAAATTAATGATACATATAAGAAAATGAAAATATTCCAGCCATGTTTTCAAAAGTAACATAGTTTTAAGACCATTTTAGAACAGCAGTATTTTCGAATTTTTTTTAATAAATACCGGTCTGATCATACTAAAAACAATATTTTTATGAATAACTCGACAAGCTATAGTCAACGATGTCAAAGCATCGGCAAAGAATTCTGCTCAAATTTCGATTTGCCGACACCCTGCTTCGAATTGTGTCGCCATCTACTCGGAGCATTATATTAATGAAAGGCAACAACCTACTCTGTTGCCTGAAGATAATTCTTTAATTTCTTCTACCTTTTAAACTTTAAATTAAAGACAATCGTCACTGATTTCCATTGTAATGTATTGTGCATCAGGTCTAAGTTCACTTAGTAATGGTATCCTGATCATCCAATAGAAACGACAGTTATTGTTTACTGGTATTTGCGTCATTGATGATATCAAACAAAGATTATTTGTTCGTAAAGAACGAATTTAATGTTTTCTTTTAAGAAAAGTCAAAGATCTTAGGGTTCACTTTTCTCATTGTATGAATAGAATGTGTCTACTTTGAATGATTTTCTAGTTAATATATAAGATGGCAAGTCATAGTGAAACAATAATATTTCGTGATAGAGTTGATGCTGGTCGTCGATTAGCCGCTCACAGTGAATTACAAAAAGTGAAATCATTGTCACCAGATGAAAAAGGTTCACATCTTGTTATTAGTTTACCACGTGGTGGCACAGTTGTCGGCGATGAAGTTGCTAAACTATTGGGAATAACTCATGATTTAGTATTTCCAAGAAAAATCCCATGTCCAGGAGATTCAGAATTTGCTATTGGTGCTGTATCAGAATTTGGCAATGTTTTTTGGAATGATTATGCCAAAAAACATGGTCTTATTAATGATCCAAGTGTTCAAGAGAGTAAAAATAAACAAATTGAGGAAGCTCAACGACGAAAACAAGTTTATCGTGGAAAACGTCAACCACTGAATGACTTAAGTGGAAAAACAGTTATATTAGTCGATGATGGATTAGCTACAGGTATTGTTTTAAATATACAGCAAACAATGTAAATTTCCGATAAAGATTAGGTTTTTTTCTTCATTTTAATAGTACACTATTTTAAGAAGCGTTAGATAAATCGGAGGTACATGATATGTTCCACAAACACATTGGAAAAAACCAGTATTGTACTCGTTTTTTATGCTGATAATAAACAGAACAATGGTTCTGATACCATAGGTAACCTATAGTGTAATATATCCTGTGTTGTAAATGACATGTTTAAAATATTCGAATTTCGATCCATTTTCAAAGGCTCTCATCTAGATTTATAAAAAAGGTACTTTCAAAATGTTTGGAAAAATAGAAAATAGTTTTATTGGACAAGTGCAATTTGTTGACAATTCCGACAATCATAACAATATGAATATCGACAGACTTTGCAAATTTTATCTGTTCAGTTTTTATAAATTCGGAAACAAATCATAACACCTGCTTGTTTTCGGGTTTTTTTTTCGAAAGAGACCTCCTATTTAAAAAAGTTGAATACAATATAACAGTTCTGTAGACAAAAGAAAAAAAATAATGAACGACACTATTGTCAAGAAAAACCTTAGCGTACATTGGTAATGGAAGTGATAGAAATAGCGAAAGACAGAAGATATTTGATAACCGCTGTAAAAATAATTTCAGTCAAATAATAGTTGAGATTGTGTGAGCTATCAATTTATTATTACAAACCATCTTCAGACACAATTTGGCAATATGATGCATTCTTTTTTTTCCTTTTTCTGATAACTCATTGATACTATTCATGACACTCGTTCGTTGAACAAGATTAAATCGAATAGGTGTCATGGAAAATATCAATGAATTATCAGAAAGAAGAAAAAAGCTGCGTCATATTGTGTCTGAACATGGTTTGTGATAATAAACTGAAAGCTCGCACAATCTCGCTATTATCTGACTGAGATTATTTTTATAGCATTATCAAATGTCTTCTCTCTTACAAATGTTTGAGTGGAATGATATCGCTAAAAAAATTATTTCCATTGCGTTTGAATAATTGGTGTTGTTTTTTTTCTGTTCTTAGGTGCAACAATGAAATCAGCTATAAATACTTGTAAGCATTTGAACGTTAAATCGATAATTGTTGCTGTTCCATGTGGTCCGGCCGAGGGCGTCGAAGAAATTCGTCCATTAGTTAATAAAATAATATGTCTGACCACACCATATGGCTATCATGCTGTCGGGCAATGTTACAATACATTTCCACAAACAACTGATGGAGAAGTTATTCAAATCATGAAAAAATATCAAGATTTAACTAATACAAATACTCAACAGAGGTATGCATTAAATATCCGTAGAAGTAAATCGAAGTGATCATCAAGATAGATATTAGTGAGATCAAAGAATTCTTCTCAAATAGAATAATCCTGAATATAACTTGATCTCACACAACTGCCTTTGCTGTAAGTTCCTAAATGGCCTCAATACTATTGTTATAGATACAAGCTGTGCTCGAGAGAGCCGCTCAAAACATTTTTTGATTTTCTAGAAAATTTTTGACTTTATTTTGTTATTTTGTCACCATTGTTAAGAAAAGATCTGAATGGCCAGAAAAAAATTTCCGAGCTCTAAATGATGAAAAAGCCTCTAGAAAATTTCCCTTTATTTTCCCTTGATCATAACTTACTTTTCAGATTTTGTAATATTTTTTACAAAGCTAGAAGTGATTTTAAGATTCAGCGCGAGTTTAAGAATAAATTCTAAAAAAAACTAGCTACATATTATACACAAGAAGTGTATTATTTTATGTTGAAGTTTCAGAGAAAAAACTCTTGTCTTTTATGACTTAAGTGTAAACAAGAACACAAACCGTTTTGGAGTTTTCTTTTTATGATGATGAGTCTTATAGATGGCCATCATAGGAGCGAGAACGATGTCAGACAAGTATTGTCTGTTTCAAAATAAAAGACAGATTGCCTTTTTTTGAATAAATCTCGCTGAGTACAAAATATAGGCCTGCAGCTTTCATCATTCGAAAGAGCAATGTTCAGACCATCGATCCGTACAATATTTATTAGGATGAAAGGTGTTTTATTTTTCATAGGAGTTTTTCGATTGACATTCTTTTCCTTGTGTATTTTCATAAATTTTCACAATAATCTCTGCTGAAATTACGCCAGATTGTAGTTCAAATCATTCTGTTTTCTTTGCTATAAAATTACCACATTTTTCGTTACCTTGTCGATCTCTTTTTCTAAGCGGGCATTCAAAAATGCTGATAATTTTATATCAGAAAAAGGGTGATTTGAGCGACATTTTGTCGTAATTTGAGCAGAGAGTATTATGAAAATTTATGAAAATACACAAGGAAAAAAATGTCAATGGAGAGAGTCCTATGAAAAAAAGCATATTTCGTCCTAATGAATATTATGCGAACAGATGACCCGAACATTACTCTTTCGAATGATGAAAACCACAGATCTATATCTTCTACCCAGTGAAAGTTATTAAAAAAATGGCAACCTGTCTTTTACTTTGAAACTGACAATAGGAATATTTTCTCGTAAGGTGGAACCGAGAAACTTGACGAATACTACATTTAGAGATCTCAGCAACAGTGTGATATTCGCTCGTTTCATAATTGGTTCAACTGACTCTGTATTCTTAGTACAATAGTTCGTTAAGTATATCAGTTTTATTTTTTACGTTTTTGACGTTCACCTTAGATAAAAATGTGATCGAAAAAAGTTTTCATCAATAGTTTTGCTTCAAAAGAACGAGAGCAGATGAAGTTTTTATGGATAAATCAGAATTGAAAACTGAGCAAAATGGGTGATCTCGATTTATGTTCCTCGAGAGAGGACACTAACAGTGTTTATTAGATCTTTTGAAAATGTTTTGTTTTGAAATTGTTTTAGTTAATTGTTAGTGGTACTGATACAGATGTAATCGAAATGAGCAAAGAAGCTTATTCATAAATGATACAATTGAACGATGATGGAAAAAGTATCGAAACTAGCAACACAATGGATCAAAGAAAATTTCCAAAAAACTTAGATTTAGATTCAGCGTTATGGATAACTTTCAAATGAAACATCTCATGATTATTCCAGCTCGCTTGAACCACATTTTTATTTATTTAAAATTGATAATATGGGAGTGTTTATCCGTATACAGTTATTTTTTGATCCACTGTGCAAGAATAAAATATCCTTTTTCCTGATCTTTCATCACTTGCTTTCTTCATAGCTGTTTGAAAACTTATCCTTTTCGTTTGCATTTAGTGGTTTTTATCGATATGAAGACGGATTGGACGGATGTTGGATCCAAACGAAAAAAAATTTTGAAAAAAGCTAAAATCGATATGAAACATCACTTGTCATGAATTGAATCCATATCCAACGCTCGAGAAAAATGCGGACAATTCGTCCATGGATTAATCTTGTTGATGAGTAAGGTTGTGAAGAACAGACATCGTCATCATTGTTCTTTCCATTTTTCTTATCATCGTCTTCTTCCTGTCATCATTCAAACCTTGAACACTTGAACTCATACTCTCTCTCTTTAACTTCAATAGACTTGTCTTTCTCCATTATTTTCGTCTCAAATGCATGACATTTTCAGCACAGTCCACTGATATACGATTCGACAAGATCACACCGATTGTGTATAAATGTGAGAAGCCACAAAGGAACTAACATTGAGGCTATCAATGCACAACCAGATATAATATGTCAGATGAAGTAATAATAGGACTTTTCTCTCGGCATTATAGTTATCCTTCTATAATGATAGGAGATGAGAGGATAAAATCCAAATAAACAATATCTTCGAGAAGTCAAGCATTCTCCTATTCGTTCGCACAGCATACATATAATCGAAGTGTGTTCGTCGACACAGATATTTTTATGCTCTTGAAATATATTCTTTGAAGCAGGATTACGTTTCTTCTGATAAAATGATTAATAATTGTCTCTGATACAAACGGAGCAAACTCGTTGGTGTGGGTGTGGGTGTGGGTGGGTGTGTGGGGTGTGGGTATGGGTGGAGTGTAGGTGCAGGTGTGGGTGGATGTAGATGAAGAGATAGAGAAAAGGATAATCCACACCCACCCACACCCAGCATGGGTGGCTACTCTAAAGCACTTGAATGCTACGAAAAAGTACTCGAAATCAACGAAAACACTTTGTCTTCGAATCATCCCTCATTGGCTACCTCCTACAACAACATTGATGGAGTGTATGACAACATAGGTAACTACTTCAAAGCACTTGCATTTTACGAAAAAGCACTTAAACTACAAGAAAAAATTCTGTCTGAGAATCATCCTTCACTGGCTGCTTCCTACAATAAAATCGTTGGAGTGTATAAAAGCATAGTCAACTACGTAAAAGCCCTTCAATTTTACGAAAAAGCATTTACAATCTTTGAAGAAGCCTTATCTCCGAACCATCCCTCACTAGCTACTTCCTACAACAATATTGGTGAAGTGTATAACAGAATGGCCAACTACTTGAAAGCCCTTCAATTTTATGAAAAAGCGTTTCAAATAAGAGAAACAGATCTTCCTCAGAATCATTCCTCATTGGCTAGTTCCTACAGCAGCATGAATAGTGTATGTTATCACACGGGTAATTACTCTGAAGCACTTGAATTGTACGGCAACACACTTAAAATCTTCAAAGACACCATGCCTCCGAATCATCCGAATTTGGCTACCTCCTACAACGACATTGGTTTAGTGTATGACAACATGGGTAACTACTCCAAAGCGCTTGAATGGTACAATAAAACACTTAAATCTTCGAAAACATCCTTCCTTCGAGTCATTCACACTCGGGTAATTGCTACAACAACATTGACTTAGTGTATCAGAACATGGGTGACTACACAAATGCACTTTCCTTTGCAAAAAAAGCACTTGCTATGTATCAGAAATCGCTTTCGCCAACACATCCTATTATAAAAACAGTTATAGTTAGTATTAAGTATATGAAAAAGAAGCTGTAAATGTTTGTTTGTCTATTGATTTGCTCAATAAATTCTATACAACTTCTGCTATGCGTAGTACGCTACTTTTTCTAGCTACTATATGCGTGCGGGTGTAGCTGTGCGTAAGTATGCTGCTTCTCTTCTTCTGTCGCTCAGACCCACACCCACACCCACACCCGCTCTCAGTCTAGAGAATCAAGAAAAACAACTTCATAGTAGGTAGTAATTCTCTAAGTAGTCTATAAGGAACTGTTTTTTTTTTTAAGAAATCCTCAAGAGTTCTTTACTATCGACGTTGTACATATAAACTAATTGAGAATGTTCTATTTGAAGAGTGCCATTTTAGAAACAAGTTTTATATGAGTATTTATAAATTATCAGGCTCATGTGTCACAGATTAAACATGATATTTTGTCAGAAAAATGTGAGCAAATAAAAGTTAATTATCTATATTCAATTTTTTTCTGGTATTTTTATGACTGACCGCCAAAATATCGAAGTTGTGAATAGCGAAAGGCATGTTTCATTATATGAAATAGTGTGAATATCGTAAGGGATTTGGGTGTGCTAGTCACACAACCAGGACTTTTGTATCGACTGAATCTCAGCTTTAGAGTATGGGATGCAGATGAAACTTATAGGTGATAATATTGGACCAAAATGATGAGTATTTATCAAAAAACTTTCGCGATCGAAGTTGTCAAGAAAGGGTGTGGGTGTAGGCAGAGATGAGCGAGCCGCGGTGTAAAACCGCCCCGTCCCGCCCCGCCCCGCCCCGCCGGCGGGGCGGTGCTAAAACTTGACGGGGCGGGGCGGTGACGGTGCATGACGAAATTTCGCGGTTTCCCCGCCTTTGTATAACCTTGATTTTTTAAATATACTCAGACCTTTAGAGACATCTTTTAAAAATTTAAAAATTTTTTCACAAAACTAATCAGTAAAAAAAGACTTGTTAGCGCAGCTCCAGAGGGGCTAAAATGTGGAACTCACATATATTTTTTTAATTTCTTGTCCTGATGCCTTATTTTTAAATTGTAAAATACCTTTTTTCCGAATACGTATGAAATCATTGATATATTATATAAAAACTAGAGCCTTTTATGCGCTGCTGAGGTCTGTAATGGTGGGGGTCAGGGTTACCAGATCGAAAATTAAAAAATCAGAAAAATTTTTCTAAAAATTGGGAAAGTCGGAATTTTTGTTCTCGAAATCGGAAGAAAATCAGAAAGTATTTTTCCATGCTTAAATAACTAGTCTATATATTTTCGATAGCTTCAATATCCTTTATCTTGCTTCTGTTCATCTTTTCGAAGCAATATCAGAAATGATATTTCATAAAGAATTAAAGAAAATATCAATTACACAATTTACTCATGATTGAGAAATCTACATAAGTAATTTGAACAGGATCACATTATTTTTATCAAAAATGCTATAACCAACTTGACGAAACAATAGAATCAGTATTGTAAATTCATACACACACATGCATTTCACAAAACTTATGCAAAAGAAAACTAAGACTTATTCTGTATAATGTTCGTTTTTTGTTCATACTTTTTTATTAGCTCGAATACTCTTCAAAATATCAGGTTGAGGTAACAGATATTCATAAAAATGTCCACAAGTATAAACAGAACTCATTCCGATTTTCAATTCTGCAACAGCTAAATTAGTACCCATACGATTATGATTAGTTTTATGATATCTGTGATGAAACAAAAAAAGCTCAGAAACGAAAATATTCTTAATTAACACTATAGTAAACGAACAGAGAAAGTTAGTTCATCGTGATAGAAAGCTGGATCTTAATTGTCTGTAAAACATCATAGTTTTATTGGAGGATATGCTTTCAAATCACTGCAGTGTGGTTTGTTGAGTTCATGAGGCTTCACTACCCGATAACTATGGTGAAATAGATCGCTATATATGTGTGGTGTCGTGTCATGGCTAAACTATTCTAGAATGTCCTAAGAACTTGAATTCCCAAATAAGACTTCGAAAACCGGAGAAAAATTAGGAAATCTGAAGGCGATCGGAAAAATATGTTAAAATCGGAACGTCGGAAAGTCGTTGGAGAAACTCTTAAAAAATCGCAATTTTTCCTGCCGTACCGAAAGATCTGGCAACCCTGAGTGGAGTGTCTGTAATGGAGTGGGGGAAGGGAGTGGGGGAAGGGAGAGAGCCGCTAAACCTCGAACTTAAAACTTACAATCACTATTTTATTCGAAAATATACGTGAGTTCCACAAAATGAGTGACTGTATTACAATTGCCTTTCATTTTCATATATTTATTTTTTTCTATTTCGGAACGATGTTTATGCATTTAAAATATGCCTCTTCATCTCATGAAATGAAATAGCCATTATGAAAATTTAATGAAAAATTTGTCAATAAATAGTTTTTTAAAACATATTTTTGACGGGGCGGGGCGGGGCGGGGCGGTGGCGGTTTCAATGCTAAACAGGCGGGGCGGTGACGGTGCGGAACTTTATCGGCGGTGCGGGACGGGGCGGTGGCGGTGCGACTTTTTTGCTGACTCGCTCATCTATGGGTGTAGGTATGTGTATGAATCTTCTCTATACCCACACCCACATTTGTCGTCTCGATCAATATTTCGTGCATCTTGAATGACTAATCTATCATATAGCACTGAAAATTGTTTAGTTTACATAAAAATATGTATTATATTTTCGAAGAGTATTAATATACATTTATTCAATGAAATCAATCGACTCCTATGCATGATACGCTCAGAAATTGAATTTAAGTAGTCAATTATTAATCGATGAATCATCACACTCATAATCTATGCGTCTATGCGTGGAGGCTTGCATCTAACAACAGCTCATCTAATCAGAAGATCTTGCGAATTTAACTTCCTTTTCTATACTGGCCAATACGATTAATTATCAGTGATTTCTTTTAGGTTTCAGAATTTGAATCATCATTGATTTGACAAAATTAGACTAGTGACAATACCATTACTACAAATCACAAAAATGAAATCGAGTAGGAAATCAATGATTTTATCCCACAACAATTGAAGTTCATGATCCATTTTTATTCTTATAAGCTAATATTATTAAGATGTTCAGTTCATCCAGAGGTAAGACAAGTACCAATGCAGCAAGTGTAAAGTATTTCACTTGTCTTTGCACAAGTATCCTTGCTCTTGTACTTGTTACTCACTCTGTATGAGTCATAATAACTGCAACATCTAAAATTTTGTAAAACCCGAGAAACTGATTATAGATTCGATTTTCTCGCTCCCGAACACTGTTCACGAAACTTTATAAAGAATAATTCACTTTGAAGAATGGCTTTTCTTTTGATAAACTCAGAAGACTTTCGTTGTCGTTACTTGCTAACGATGACTTCCCTAGTGAAAATATTCTGAAAAGTTTTGTTTGAAATAAGAAGACGCCCATTCGTTAACAATTTTTTCATTTTCAATTCCTATTCTAGTGGAGAATTGCACAGCACATCTTCTAAACAAAGCAAGATTATACGATTAATCTATGCTGAGATATTAGGAAAAAAAAACTAGATGTTGTAATGGTTATGACTCATTCGGTATAAGTACTTAGTACACTTGATGAGTGTTTGTACTTTTATTTTCACATGAAAAAGTACGAAAAGCACAAGTACAAGTACGTTCGTTCAAGATCTGATTTCATCTAAATAGGATGAAATAACATATACGATGAGTCAAATTCATATGATAGGTATAGACCTTTGGATTTCAGTCATAGAAAAAGAACTGACTGATTAAAATTATCTGAGATCAGATTGCATTGAGAAAATCAATGTTGAGATTGGAATGAAAAACTTAAATCAATCTTATTAAAAAAATTTCTACAATTTAAATCAGACTTAAGAAGAAAGAAACGACGTTTGCTTCAGTTTTACCTTCCAAACAATCTGAAAAAAAAAATTTAACTTTCAAAACTTGTAGACTTTGTATAATTTCTAAACACAACACTAGTCGAGAGATATTCGACTTAATCTAAAAATTGAATCATGACTATAATCAACTCAAGTTTCTATTCCGCATTTTACTACAATAAAAGCTAATGGATATTTCTTTTTTGATTACTAAATTTCTGTTATATAGATAGTTCATAATGTCTTTTTTTTCACTCTTATCTATAAATCTTAATAATCTCATTGAAACTCAATCTCAATACAAAGATTCATATAAAAATATTTGAAGATATCATCTTGTTTGACGTGAATTAGCAATTAAATAAATGGTCATTTTCTGAAGCTTATTCAAGACGTACATTAGTAATCGATTTGGAATTTGATCAAATCCTGAAGTTACAACTTTTCCTAGTTCATACAATATCAATAATTAAATTTTTACTTTATTTTTTATTAATACAATTTATTCATTGTAATTATATGTCAATATGAATAATGACAAAAATTTTTTATGTGATATAAAAAAAAAGACAGTTAGTGAGCAACAGTTTGATTTCGTTGAACAGCATCATGAACGATTTGTTCCAATGAGATTCTTTCCAATCCTAGGTCTTTATTGTTTATTTTGTCTTCAAAATCACATGCACCTTTACCACTATATGCCAATCCTAGAATAAATGCAACATAAGCATCCAAAAAGTTACCTTTTGTCCATTCTTCTTGTCCTTTTTTCAATGTGTCTTCCGTAGTCACATGTTTCACTGTCCATTTTATATTTGTATATTTCTGCAAAAGAGCTAACACATCCTGTTGTGTAAACGTGACATCAGCAATGTAAATTCGTTTATTTAAACATAGTTCAGGATGATGAAGTATAGCAATAATAGCTTTACCAAGATTTTTAAGCAGTGTACCTGATACTAAATGTTTTCCTTCATCATAAAGTGTGGCCGTATGATTAGGTATATCAAAACATAAAAAGCCATTGTCAAGACCCCAATCAAGAAAAGCACCAGTAGAAATCAATGTATGTGCAAGACGTGATTGATTTTGTTTGAGAAGTTTGATATTTTCCAGTCGAGGAATATTAAAAGGAATTGAAGAGGCAGACGAATGATCTAGGTCGAAACCATATTCAGATGGAATGAACCATTTAACACCTGCTTCAAGAGCAGCTTCAATCAAAATTTTATCAAGATTTTGCAATAAAGCTTCACCACCAACAGTAGAAATAACAATATCTTGACCGGTTAATGCTTTAACAAGAGTTGATTTATCTGAATAGCTAACTTGAATAATATTGACATTCGATGGAAAATCTACTGATGAATCCGTACGTGAAAGAACACTAATTTTAAAACTGGAATCAGCAAGTAAATCAGATAGAACATGTTTACCAACATTACCAGAAGCGCCAACTAATAGAACGTTCTTATATCCACCTTCAGACATGTTTAGTGATGGTGAAATCAAGAAAAAAAAGAAGTATTAAAAAACCGATTATGCGAATGGGTTTATATATAGTGGATTCTGCATTATCACCATGACGAACCAGGTTTTTTTTTTTGCTTCACCGATATGATTTATGTTTTTCTTTTTTGTACTTGTACCTCATTGCGATAAGACAATCAAGGTCGATGAGAAAAAAATGTGAACGTAAATATAAGAAAGGTTATCCAGATGCACATTTTTCTTTTTTTGGCATCTAGTTATTGTATTATTTAACATTGAGAAAATAAGAAAAAAAGCAAACATTATAAATAAAGATTATATATGACAAAAATAGACAGAGTTATGAAGTATAGAATTTTTATGTTTGACATTCTTGTGAAATGTCTTTTCTAGCAAAAGTAAAGTTTTTCATGATGGGAATGTTCGATTTATCGGGAGTATAGTTAATAGTATTAAAATCATGTGTAATCTTATTGAAATTATGTCGAAAAACAATACATGTTTAGATGTAAGCAAATAAAAGTCAGTAAAATTTAAACAACAGAACATAGATACAATGTATACTTTCAGATTATCTTCATACAAAAAGATGGATATATCATCCTTTAAGGATGTATAAATTTGTTCAAATGACTTAATCTCATCAATACATGTCTAGACTGCATACGAACAGTAAATACCATCAAAGTATTATGAGAATCGAAAATTACGAGATTTGAAAAAGAAAATGCCGTCAATTTAAACAAAACAGCATAACAGATGATTAAATGAATTGTAGATGGATGTGAAAAAAAGCAGATCATAATCATCGTGTAACAGCCTTTACTACATCGTTTTTGTCGATGATATGTATGTTTGTCATTGAAAATTGACTTGCCATTGAAAGAAATTTATTTTAAAAATAAAGATCTCACTTCAAGAAGTTTGAACTTTAATGTTACTATTCGAATGGTATTAACACTCAATGAGAATTTTCTAACATTTCAAAAGATATTGCCTTCTAATGGCTGAAGTTGTACTGACTCAACAGCTTAAACTGGCATGTTCACTAAATAGTTTCTTGGTATCGCATTAATTCTATAGTTATAATTTATGCAATTTACAAAGATATGAATTCATAAAATATAGTGTCTAGTAATATCTCGGTTTTTCACAGTGATATAATAGATTTCATTCTCTCTATGAGAGAAAACTGTTTCTAATTTTAAATGAGTTTCATCATCACCTACCGAGAGTACTAGGAGATGATTTTTGAGCGAAACTATATGCATTGAGTGCTGGTAAATCAGAATTCAATGTACATGCAAACAACTGAAAACATGATTCATAACTGATAAACCCTCACGTTGAATCAAATTCTTCTTTTGTGATTTTCATAACTTTATGACTCGATGGATCATTTACTAATTAGCGGATAATTCGTTCAACGGTAAATTCATGAACAGTTATGATATACTATCAATTGTAAGTAAAAGTAGAATCAAATTACTTGTTATTATTACAATAGAGTGAGCTGCGTTGTTACTTAATAAGTTGATTTATTTTTATTTGTTTTATCGAATCCTAGTTGTTCCAATGCTTAATGACTAAGAGAATAGTAAAACAAAGTATTTATTTTAGTATTTCGGATGTGTACTGATTCTCTTCTTATATCTATTGATGTTTATAAGAGCAATACTGCAATGATCCACAGTCTGAATTGCTTATAGATGAATGACGTTTTTTCTTTCTGCGAAACATATGACATGGACAATATTTTTATACGCGATCAAATAAGGAAAAGAATGAATATAGGCCAATCTAATGAAAAATACAATATATGAACCTTTACCAAAGCATATTGCATATTATTATATATTTGTATATATAATTCATTATTCATAAGCAACCCAGCAATACAATTTTCTTATTCATTATTAAATATGATTGAAAAAAATTAAAACTAAAACTATGTTGATAATCGATTTGTACCCATACAAATATCACGAATTCGTGGACATTTATCAATTTGAAGTTTAGCTTGTGTATATGAACAATTTGAAAGACACATTAATAAAGCAATAGGAACAATCTAAAAAGTACAATTATATTTATTAGAAATAAAAAAGAATATTGAATAAAAATAGATATTTACATGATCGTGATTCTTGGCAACAGCTTTTATATGCTGTTCGATTGTTTGGTTATTTAATTCATCATTTGTTTGATGAATCGATTGAATAAGACATTTTTCAGCAGTTTGTCGATCTACACCAGTTAATAACTATATAAAACAGAAAATTTCTCTTATCTATTATAAATCAAATAATAATTTACTTTAATAATATCAATAGCACGATGGAATAATTTTATATTACTAAAATAATCAATATAGATGAGATAGAATAAAAAATAAAAACAAAAATACCTAACACGAACATCAATCATTATATTTTGATAAACTTTTCCTTTTAAAATATGTGCACCAGTTGAAATCGTATTTAAACTTAATTTTAATATAGTTTCAGCAAGACAATATCGCAAAGTCATATCAGAAGATGTTATACATTTACTTAAATCAATCATTTGCACATTGGAATTCTAAATATATATATACATACAAGAAAGATATAATTTATTAAGAATTAGAAATAAAAAGCATAGCCTAACTGGTTCTAAGGATTCAGTACTTAAAAGCTTGATCCAAACAATACGATGTTTTTTCTGTTGAAGTTTATCGACAAGAGCTTTTTGTAAATGATATTCTATAATTTCGAAATAAACAAAAACAAATGATGAAGTACGTTTGGAAATTCTTTAGCTTAGATTTATATATACCTGAATCAATGAAAATTACTAAACTTGATGGTGGTAAATTTTCGAATAATTTCCATAAGTCATCAGGTGTTGATTCATGTAATGCAGGTGATACCTATGACAAAAATAAAATAAAATATACTTTAAGTAGAACAACTTCTACTTACAAATGAATTAGCTGGTTCAAGATTTAAATTCTTTTTAAAATAATCATTTGTCATAAAACCACGAATATCATCGTATGCTATTAAGAAAAAAGTCATACAATGAATATGAAATATATGAAAACTAATACGAACAAGAATTATAAGTTGGTACACATTCTGATGCATCAATCATACCCCAAATACCAAATGTTGATGAACCGACATATCGAATATATGTATTATTCAATAGACTAAAGTAAATTATTATTGTTCTATTACTAGCAATAAAATTTAAGAAAATAAACTTTAAAGAGCCGGGGATCGTTAAGCGATGAAGTGAGTCTTCTTTGAAAATGCAGTTTCTTCTTTATTGCACAGTCAAATCAGATGGCACAAGTCAAATATCGTCCAAACTAAACCTAATTCTAGCATGTATATGCAGTAAGAGGATAAGCCATGGTAAAATTTCCCTCCTATTGAACTAGACAGCATTCAATTGACTCGTCAAAGTTCTAGAAAATGATACTATTGCGTTAAGTTTAATTAGTGGGCAAGATATTTTACTCAAATGTAAACTGTTCATGAGTGCCAAAAATTACCTTTTTTTTTGACTAATATTTAATTGATTTTGGTTAAAATGATTAGACTTCCAATCCAAGCCGACAATATATTTAGAATCAGCATAGAAAACTGAATCGATCTAAATACGTCACAAAGTGTTTCGACAACTTGTATTTTCGTTTAAACTTCAGCCTTGATTTCTCTCAGGCTATTTTAACTGATTTTTCGATGTAATCCTGAACAGGAATAGGGCTGAATTGTTAGACGACAATTAAAGGTCATCAAAAGATTTTATGACATATATAGGTCGATTCAGTTTTCTATCATGATTCTATATATACCATCTGTTTTCATAGGAAGCCTAATAACTCTGACTAACATCAGTCACATATTAATGAAAACAGACAAGTTATGACTCTTAGAAGCACTCTACCGAATAATACCCAATTCAAAGTGAATCGCTGATCTCACCACGGTTTGTTCTGATATTGCACATATGAGTGAACAGTGTCATCCAAAAGAAATAACACAAAGAAGCATATTTTGTCATATTCTGATATGATTATTATAGAAACATTGCAAAGCATGAACCTAATAAGGACGGATGATATCAAGTTTTGAGTCAAATACACGTCGGTAGAATAAGGTCTTACTCAAATGGTATTTTACTAATGAGATCAACTATTGAAATATGATTTTCTTACCAGTCTCCAGCTTGTTGAACAACAGTAGCTAAATCCATTTGTGTATTTTTCATTCTATCAATGGTAGCTTTGAATTCTTCAATTACGTCTCTTACTTTGGCAGTATTATTAGTCGAAGCCAAATAGAAAGCTATATCAAGCATAACTTTTGTTGCTGTACCACCTTTCATTCTGGATGAACCAGATATAGGTTCAGGTCCAATAATTGGATTGAGAACTAATGCTCCTGTTGTTGTTTCCATTCGTACTGCAATATCATAAAATGTTTTACCATTAGGCCATTTCGGAACATGAATACGTCGTGCCATTGAAACAGGATTAAAACCAATAAGAACAGGTGTAAATTTTTTTGGATTGTCCAAACAATATTCTAATTGACCACCAACAAATGGCGCAGATATGCCACAAGTAATACCAATATAAAGAACATGTTCAAACGGTTCACTAATGTGCTTAAGTTCTACAGCACCTATAACTGGATCATCTTCACTCGCTTCTATAGATGTAACAAGAGCACTAAAAACATCAAAAGTAAATTATTAAATTAAGAATCTAAAAAAAGTAGTTATACCTATTTCCACCAGCAATAATATAACGATACTTTTCAGGAAGATTTCGTTCAAGACAAAGTTGATTAAAAAAAGTCTACATAAAAATAATAATAGTAATATATAGATTTTACAATAGAAATTTTTTATGTTCAGTTTCCAAGACTTACACTGGCAAGAAAACCTATTCGACCTGATGTACCACATCCACTAATTACAATAATACCTTTTTCATTCTAAATAAATCATGAATTTAAATACAAATAGTTTATTTAAATAAAAAATTTATCATACTTCTAAAGTTGCTCTTACAAGTGTAACAAATCGATCGAGTTTATTTAAAAATTCATCATCCGACAAACCCTAAATTAACTTTGTTTTGAATGAAATAAACAACAAATAACTATTTACTTTATGATTTTCATAACCATTAAAAACTTCTAGATTACATTCATGTAGAAGATCAACAATACCTAAAAAATAAATAAATGCCAATTTGATTATAACTCTTTATTATATATGACGATGGAGTTCATATCTATATTGTCGTAATTATTTAATCAGTCACGTTAGCGTAACATCTCGATGCATACATAGTTTAATTCATTCAAAATGAGTTCTAACGTGCCGAAAATACAAAATTAAAGCAGAAGTTTTTTTTTCTCTTTTCTTTATATATTGTTAGATAGGTCCTGTCAAACTGATTAAGAATAAGTGCGTTTTCAATTTTTTCATTTCCTTTAATGAACTTCAAAATCGGCATTAATAAACTCATTTTAACGAGCTTCCTAAATATAGTTTTGAGATTTACAAGAAATGAAAAAATGAAAACACACATACTCTTCATTAGTTTGTTATACTCTATTTAATCATATAGTTAAAACTTCACTTTCGTATTTCCGACATCTTATAAATAAGCAAAGCAAGAAAAAGTATCATTCTTTTCAATCGTTCAAAATCGATAAAATAATAATTTTCATTTACCTTCTACAGTATCTCCATCAACATTCATTGTTAAGACATTACGTCGTTCAGTATATGGTACAGAATCCATGGTATTACTCTTTATTATTATATTTCTAAAATACATACACACACACAAATGATTCTTATGATTATTGAAAATCGACTAATCTTCTATTGCAAGAGAAAAAATATTAACCAAAAACCTAATTAATTAAATTTTCTTATTTTTATAAAAACTTGCATTTTATTTCTTTATTATAAGCTAATCACGTTTCTTTTTCTTGTATATCCTTTTTCGTAATTCAAATGCATATGTTTCATAATCTTGAATATTAAAAAGATTAACTATGTACATAAATAATAAAGTGCTATATACAAGAAGGAAATAAGTCACCTGGTAGAGAATAGATTGTTTTTTTCTTTTTAATCGATATATATATTTTCTTTATTTATTGAAGATCCTCATTAAGAATATCACTCAAAATGGAGATATAGATTTTAACACCTTGTTTTTTTCTTCTTTTTATATTTAGTTTCTGTTTTTTTCATAAAAAAAAAGAAAAAGATGAGTAATCAATGAAATTCGATTTAATTGAATGACTTTGTATGAATTCATTCAATAAATTCGATACTTGATGGATTTCGATGTGTACTAATTAAGTTTTACTATGATATTTCTTGTTTATTTATCACTATTGACGCATTTGGACTATGATCGAATATGAACAACAACAGAAAAGAAAAAGGCTTGAATAAAATTGTTTTGACACAATGAAATAATATCTGGAAATAAATTAATAATTATGAATTTTTTTGTATAACCCAATATCCAAAATCATGATAAAATCTCTTTAATATATACATGTTAATATATTTATATATTTTTATATTGTTCGAATTCATTTTTTTTTTTCGTAACAAAACAAGAATAAACAAGACCAAAAAGAACGAAACCTTGTGCATATGTGCGCATGGAAGAGATAACAAGATAAAGAAAGATCTCTTGTTTTGTATGTGTAATAAGAATAGTTATCGGTATAATGTGCGTGGCAAGCACAATAAGAACAAGAAACAAAAGAAAAATACCCGCACAAGAGAGAGAGAGAGAGACAGATAGACAGAGAGAAAAAAACAAAGTAGTAATAAAGGAATGAAAAAAAACCATGATTGTATATGTCTCAAAAGGAGACTTTGTTCAATGTTGATCAAACTACAAGCACTGTTTTGAATAAACAAAAAAAGGACGTATTCAATTGATCACACTTGAGAAAAAAAAAAAGAGTAAAAAAAAAAAAACAACAGACTTAGAACATAAGATGTTCATCCATATTAAAACGAGAATGGGAAATTTGTTGTTCA
This sequence comes from Rotaria sp. Silwood1, assembly GCA_905250075.1. NCBI lineage: Eukaryota > Metazoa > Rotifera > Eurotatoria > Philodinida > Philodinidae > Rotaria > Rotaria sp. Silwood1. The sequence goes on from CAJNOP010000825.1 coordinate 20,687, forward strand.
TTCTCTGATGTAATTAAACCATGATGATGATCCAATGGCCAATAAGATAATAATTGAAATGCTTCATGCATTATATCTGATACACATTTTTCTTTCTTAATTGGTAAATTTGTCGGAGGACTAATAATAGCATTTGATGATGTTGGTAAATGTTGTTGAACAACAAACACCGGTGTATGATGATGATTTGAATGTGTTGAAAGATTTTCTTCAACCATAAATGATGGTGATATTATTATACAATGAGACATTTGATTTTGTATTGTATTATTATTAATATTACTAATATTAATATTAGGATTTTTTAGATATGAATTTGTTGTTGTTATTGATTGTCTTTCAATATTCATTGGTGGATGATTAGAATTAGAATTTGAACCACCCGATGGACTTGTGGATGACGAACCTGGTGATGATGATGATGAACGATCACCACCATGTTGTGAATTATCTTGCTGTTGATGATGATGTTGTTGTTGTTGTTGTTGTTGTTGATGTTGATGTTGATGATGAATATTAGCACCGGTTATAGCTGTACTATTTTCAGATAAATGTTGTGGTTCATCAGATGCTGGTAAATTTGAATGTCCATAATGTGCTGGATAATATTGAACAGTAATATGTTCATCATTTTGTATTTCAACTTTCATTGATGATGTACAATGTATTCCACCACGTAATGAACCTTGAGCTTTATTACGACGTAAACCTTGTCCAACTGTTTTATCTTAAATTGTTGCAATTTTTTTCAAAGAAAAATTTTTTTTTTTATTTGATATCACTCACACGGTCCCGTACGATTACAGTAATAATATTCTGTTGTTTGATTGTCTGATTTACCTTTTGCACCACAATTTTTAACATATTTTGAACCAGTACTAGTTTCAAATGATGATTTCCATTCAGTAAAATCTTTTTTTTTTTAAATTAAAATTGAAATTAATAATAATAATTCTTATTTAGAATTATATATATATATATATTTTACCTGCTAGAGTTGTGAATTTTTTTTCTTCTGTACATTTATATTCAGGTTTTTGATGATGATTTGCGAGATGATTTCTAAATATAAAAATAAAATCTCTCTTACGAAAAAAAAAATGTTAGAAGAACTAAAATATGAAATATGATGTAGTCATTCTTGTTAATCATACGAGGATAGATAGTTTATATATATTATTATACTTTAAAATTGCTTTTAGATCGTGTTTCATAAAAAAATGCGCACGTAAATGATTTCTATTAACTTATATGATTTTTTTTTGTATATGGCTATTGAATACATAATTATTTTTCCGGTTTTTTTTGCTATCCTCGATTTTTCATTCGGAAGAATAATCATATAATTCTTTCTATAACAATCAGAAACTTAATAATGACAAAATATTTGAGTTAAGATCGAACTTTTCTAGCAAACAAAAAAAAATTATCTAATGTCACTTTAACTTGAAAAAAAAAAGAATCCAATTGAGTGATTTATGATCAAGCACATGTTTACTCTTTTAAAAAAAAAAAGAAACTAAATGAAGTTTTGTATGAAAATTTAATCAAAATAAAATGACAACATACTGTTATTTATTTCATAATAATTCTTATATTATTTGTATTTGTTCTATGAATTCTTACCGAAGATCAGAGATAGCCAACATTTGATATGTACAACCGAGTTCTTGACATTTGACTCGATGAAGTGCAGTTGGTTCAACCATGCCTTCGCCAACAAAAAATAACAAAGACAATAAAAATAATTTTCAAATTTATTTATTTATTTTGTTGTCAATATTTTATTATAGATAATTTCATTTGAAGATAAGACTAACTTACCACGATGTCTTTTCCGTTTATGATATCGTAATCCAGCACCAGATCGATAGACTTTTGCACACATCGAACAAACAAATCGACCCGATGAACTACTATTATCAATTGATGCTGCTGGTGATGATGCAGCCGATGAACTTTTTTTAGTCATATTAATAAAGAAACAAACAAAACAAAAAAAAAAAAAGGAATTGAATTATCTAAAAGAGAAATAATTAATTATATTTATCTTTAATTAAATTTTTCACCTTATCTACGTAAATTCTACAATCCAATTACGTTAGATTCTAAATGAAAATTATTCACGAGTCATTTTCTTTTTTTCTCGGTTATATTCGAAATAAAAAAAAAAAAGAAGAAAAAAACACGAACGAACACAATTTTTGGAAGAGAAGAAAAAAAAAGAAAACGAAGAGAAGGCGTCGCTACAAAACAAAAAAAAACAGACAAGTATGTTGTTGGTTAAAGAATAACAAAGAAATAGTTAGATACAGACAAAAAGGGAAAAAAAGAGGCCAAGAGCTATAGACGAAAAAAAAATGAAAATATTTATCAACAAGTAAAAAACAAAACAAAAAAAAACGACAAAGGTTTTATTCGTCATATATATATATGCACGGAAAGAATAGTGTACGCGCATGTGTTTTATTAAGAAACCGGGTGTTAGATGCGTATATATATATAGAGAGAGAAGAAAAAACAAAAAGCCACTGTACAAAAAAAAAAAAAACATGTGTAAAATACGCAAGACACAAAAAAAAAGAAAGAAAACATTGTTTTTTCTCATTTTCCTTTCGTTCTTCGATAGTTATGATAAGTTTGTTTTCTTTTTTTTCACTGTTTAACTACTCATGGATAAATATTTCTTAGATGAATAATATGTTTTTTGTTTTTTCTTTAGTGGAGAAGAAAAAAGAATAGTATTATGTAATTAATTAGAAATCTAGTGTTCGTTTATTTCGTTGATGTCAATAGGAAGGAACAAGAAATGATCATATGTGATTATTGAAGATACACACATATATACAGAAATTATACGCATTTGATGATTGTTGTATTTACCTGGAAAAAAAACAAGAAGAAAATAAGAGGATAAATTTATTTTTTTTTGTCTATAGATAAATAGTATTATAGTAATGTTTTACGTAAATATTAATTAAATTATTTCAAGAATCTTAAGATTTATTTATATCATCTAAACGATATTTGATATTTCGTTAAAAAAAAATCTTAAATACTTACAGGAGCAATATTAATAATAATACTTGATGTTTGTGCATGATGTTGATGTTGAAGTCTAACACAATGATCAGTTGTTGTTTGTTGTTGTTGTTGAACAGCCGTTTGTACAACAGTTTGAATGGGCGGAATTGTTTGTTTTTGGACAGATGATTGTTCAATTAATTCACCATTTGTTGTTCCTATTGTTGTATTCGTACTAGTAGTTGTTGGTGGTACTTGTAATGGTGGTTCAGCTGTATGACCATAATGTGTTGGATAATATTGTACGGATATTTGATCATTTCGAGCTATATCAACTTTCATAGATGATGTACAATGAATACCACAACGCATTGAATCATGTGTTTTAGAATTACGACGCCATCCTTGTCGTGTTTGTTTATCTAGAAAATTTTTGTATAAAGTAAAAGAAAGAAACAAAATTTTACTTACATAATCCAGTACGATTACAATAATAATATTCTGTTGTTTGATTCTCAGATTTTCCTTTTGATCCACAATTTTTCACATATTTTGAACCACTACTTTGTTCAAAAGTAGCTTTCCATTCAGTAAATTCTAAAAAAAAATAAACAGAAAAATGTTTGGTTGTCATAGTTTTTTTCTTTCTAAAAGTTTCAATCAAAAAAAAAAAACTTCACTTCTATTTAACTTGGAGTTCGAAATGTAGGTTATTTTTTTTTCTGAATACAATCATAGATGATGACTTTTATTGATTTTGTTGAATTATTTGTTTTTGCACTTTCTGATTGATTATTCTTATTATTTTAGATGAATCGTTGACTAATTTTCATTATTTCCTCGTTAAATATTTATAGCATGACTAGGATTTCAAATGCCATTCTACATATCTATATACCGCGAAAATTACGGTTCTCAATGTGAAAGGAACTACTATATGACAGACACATTGCAAAAAGTATGAGAGACTAGTACCGTTGTCTTCCTAATAGGACAAATATACTATTCTATTACATGTTAAGGTTTACTTTCTTTTTTTACAACATATATATATATATACCTTATTTAATCAGTAAATGATTCATGATGCTTTAGTATATATGGCTTCTTTACTATCGTATAAAAACAGTCTTATACTTCCATTCAATTATCATCATAATATTAACATGTATATAAAAAAAAACACATCGCAACAACCACGTATACTATACTAACAAAAAAATTGATGATAGAAATTGATAGGTTAAAAAAAAAGTTCATACGCAAATTCAACCCACGCATTTTAGGTTTATTCAAAACTCGAATAATCGATATTAATAGAGTACACGTATGTCTGCTCTATATTATTCTAATAGTCAAAAGAATGAGAAAAAGGTAAACGACCTTTTCTTATATTGTTATTCAAGTGCAAAAAACTACTCGATCATATTCATCAGATATTTTTTATTTTAATCAATCAAATAAAGGTAGTTTTTTTGTACTTATAAGAAAAAATATCTATTTAATATATATCAAATTTCATAGACATCTTTAATCAAATAAGTCATTACAAAAAACAAAAAACTCAAAATTTCATTTATCAAATAATTTCTTTTCTTTTTTTTTGTATGTTAGAGTTTTTCATTACATAAATCAAGTCAAGGAAAAATAATGAAATTTGAATAATGCTCTTCCGTGAATACAAACAATTTGAATATTATTTATGTTAAATTAATTCTGTCATCTATTGGTTGTATATATATATATATACAGAAAAAAAAAAAGAAAATGACATGTAGAGAAGCTATTATCGAAGTTTTCATAACTATAAATAGATCTCAATAAACTCTACTATAGAATTGAAATCTAATTATTTTATATTAAATTTGAAAAAAAAAGAAAAGTTCTTTACCAGTAAATGAATTAAATTTTTTTTCTTCAGTTGTTTTATATTCAGGTTTTAAATGATGATTAGCCAAATGATTTCGTAAATCTGATATAGCTAACATTTGATACGTACATCCATTTTCTAAACATCGTACTCGATGTAATTGAGCTGCTTTAAGCATACCTTCATCTAAATATATTCGAACGAAAAAAAAAAAAATTATAAGATGATAGATAAGTTTTTTTTTTTTGTTCTTTTTCTATTTCCGTACCTCGATGTCGTTTCCGTTTATGATAACGGAGACCAGCTGATGATCGATAGACTTTATTACAAAGGCTACAAACTAATCGTTCTTGTGAAATTGATTTTGTTGTCGTTGATGCTGTTGTTGTTGTTGGTTTATTTGGAATTGTTGTATTAACTGCATTAACAGGAGTAGTTGTCACAGTAGCAACTGTTTGTTGTTGATTATTTGGTAATGATGTTGGTAATTTTTGAGTGATTATGGAAGGAACAGCTAAAATAAAATTTTTTTTTGCAAAAAAAATATCATAATATAATGACATATTTTACCTAATGGAGTAGTTATAATCATTGGTGCTGAATTATTCACTGGAGATAATACAAAATGTTGTTGTTGCTGCTGTTGTTGTTCGCTAACGGGTTGTTGTTGAACAATAATACCATCGTTTATTGTTGTACTACTCCCACAACCAGACGGAGTATTACGTTGATCGTTTCTTTTGGTCATTAGTCTGAAAAAAAGAAATATCCCTATATGAATTATCTAATAGAACGAGAAGGATAGACGAAAAATGTTCTGTGTTCTTTTTTCAAATACTAAAAAGCGAGAGCGAAAGAGAGAGAGAGAGAAAGTAAAGAACAACGTTGTCAAAAGACAGAAACAACTATCAACATACATTTTCGCACTATACACATCGTTCGGTTAGTAGTAGTGGTAGTGATTTTTTTCTTCCTGTCTCTCGTTTCTTTTACTTATTGTGCACAGTATAGAAGAAAGAAAAAAAAAAAGAAGTGATCGCAATAAAATAACGTCGATCTGAGCGTATAATATGTGCATTCGAACGAACGAGCGAAGAAAAAAAAAAAAAGAAGAAGAAATAGAAAAGGCATAGGGTAGGTGAAGAACCAAGGACGACGGTCGATGGCAACTCGCCCAAGAAATGGATGATGGAAAGAAGAAGAAAAAGAAAAAAAAATGGCTAAAAAGAAAAAAAAATAGTATTAAATGGAGAGAACTGGAAGCGACACAACGACGAGAAGAAGACGAAGAAAAAAAAAAGGACACCATAGAAAAGAAAAAAAAAACAGAGAACGATTATATCTATTAACCAATCAATTTTTATTTGCATACGTCTCTATGGTAGATGTCATTAAATATCAATTTCAAAATAAAATGTAATTTATCAAAGAAATAAAGTACTCCTTTCTTAATTGTATATTCTCAGTTTCGATGGTTCTCTGTGTTACACGAATTTTACCTAGTCGAATTGTATAGGAATGAATGAACTAATGAAAAACAAAAACGATTAAATAAAAATGAATGCAATGTATTATATAATATATAAAAAGAATTTTGACAAATGAATCGATCTCCAAATCCTTTTTTTTTTGGAGTTTCATATAATAGTTTATGTCGAGTTGTCTAAAATTGTTTCTTAACATATATCTATGAATTGATCTAATTCATTACATATTCGTTTTTGTATTTATCTACTTATTCATGCACACTTTTAACTTACCTATTGTAGTAACTATACAAATTTAATCATTTAAATATTAAATATTTGAGTTGGCTAGATGCCGCCTGTCTATTTTTACTAGCAAAGACTTTATATTATTATATATGGTTGAAATACTGCTCAAATAGTTTAGAGAAAAAAGATACTTCTAATGGATGTGATCTCATTCATATCAGAAATGTTTTTTTAAATCTATCTTTTTATAAACGTTTGCAAAAAATTAATATGAAATCCCATGAGAACGATGTTTAATGATGGACAACACGAAATCTAGTTAATCATTCAAAAATTTTTTCCAAGTTTGGTACTATTTTCAATCTTATAGATTATGGGCAAGGTAAAAAAATTGAAGAATACCGAACTTTATTTCTAAAAAACAGATAGGTTATTTCTAAACTTGGTATGTCACTAGATTTAGTTAAAAAATATCTATAAGAAGTTGATCTGGTTTGCTAACTTTATTAGCAAGCATACTTCTCGAAAGTTGTTTATTTCAAGAAAATATATTGTGCTAAGCAAATAAGGATGTGTGAGTAAGTTGCTAAAGTATATTTTTCTTTTTCTTTGTAATATTGAGAAGTGTGAAAATGTGAGTACGACATGTACTGTCGAAAAGAACGATATACCGCCAGATAAAAAAATAGTTCTACAGTTCATTTATCGGCACGTGCTGGCATATACTTGATGCAAAATGTGTGCATTTCTGCCTATACACACTCAATTTATAGATGTGATTATCGTCATAAGTACACACGATAATATTGAGTACAACATACCGATTTCGTACCGATACATGATGGGATACGCATAAGCACATTAGTGTGTTAACTAAGATTTGTTGATAGCAGTGGTAACTCGTATCTGTACATTTCTGATAATATTGTAACCTTATTTCTATAAAAATATCTTTGTTATATCAGTATAAATAAAAGAGATAGTGCACTATGATTTTGATTCTGTTTGTGTAAGCAAACATTTCTATATTAATCTTTGTATTAAGTCGCTTCATTTCTTAAATCCATTTAAGAATTTCAACTCGAACGAATTCGTAGGTTCTACTAGTCAAATTTTTATACCAAATATTTCGAATAGTTGGTTTTCCATTCATGTATCTACTGCATTATTTACGAAGAAAAGATACTGATTACAGTTCCAGAAACTGTTTTTCTAATACCCCAGCCAAAAATAATTGGCAAATACGGTTCAACTTTTGAAACTGTGTTTTGAATATCATGTAGCACTTGTTCTTTTTTTAAGTACATATTGACATAGTGTGCTTCAGAGTTTAGTGAAATTTTTGCCGAAAGGTTATTTTTTTATTTTTAAAATGATGTTACCTCAACATTTCGAAATCTTCGATGCATAGAAATTCTTGAACACCATAGTGTGAGTTTTTATTTGAATATTGAAAACTGTGAAGAGCGAAAGCATTTGATTCTGGTTTCTAATATACAATTAGAACTTAAAAAACGGATTTGTATCGCAAAGAAAAATGTATTTCAGTGGTCCGAAAAATTTCTTATACTACATCTTTACATGGTCATAAAGGTATGGGCCTGTTTTTTTTGCGAGTGAGAATTCATTCCGAAGACCTACAATATATCAATGTGAGACGGGGTCTACGTTGTAAAAAATAGAAGCTATGAATAATATAAAATAAGTATTAGAAACAAAATCAAGTATAAAAATTTGCTGAGCAGTTTTATTTCTTAGAAAAGTCTGTATGAATTTATTCTGAATTGTGTAACTGATTAGAAAAACAAATTTTGACTTTATATCTTTTGTGAATATGCTTCTCTATTCTCTATAAGTTATTTTATATTTTAGGCCGGCATGTTGTAAAACAGAAGAAAACGTAAATGTACACACGCTGGACTAATTCAAGTAGCAAGCAAAAATCATAAAGAATTTTACAAAAAAAATATCTAAACATCCATCCTAGTGAAAAAAGAAACAATAGTTTGAAAACACACAATCGAGTAAAATATCTTTCGCAAAAAATGTGTATTAATATGTTTTCTCAATTCTTTAAAGATCAACTGGATTATTGAATTGAATGCGAGAGCTCTTATTGTGACCGGGTCCACTTAACATTTGGCATATTTAATGGACACTCAATAGATTGGCAAATATATAAATGTTTCTAATTTACACAATTATCGTATCAGTTTTATTACGTCGCTTTAATACTTCTTGAGACCGTTGATGTTTGATTGAGTTTTGTCATAACCCTATGAATATTATACATTCGAAATAATCAGTTGTTTCGTCGGTATCGATAAAGATTCACGTTATTCGATTGACGACAAGAGTTGTTATAAAAATTAAACATAGTGTTGACTGATTTTCGTGTGTTATACGAAAATAATATCACTTTTCAATGACTCTAGTCTTAAAAACAAGGATAATCAGAAGCTTTATGTCAAGTTTGATTAGATGGAATGGGTGATTCAGAAGATAAAATTGATTAAGTGACATGGAATGGTATTAATACATTTGTAAAAGTAACATTATCTGCACGTTATAGTTGATTATTGAGATTGGGAAAAATAGCAGTCGCTCACTTAAGCATTAAGTCACCGTGGATAATTTTTGTTATCCTCTTATTATAGATCCTACACATGCGAGAGAAAATTTGTTGTACCCATGATGCATACCCCAAATGAAGAGAAAAGAAAATAAATGTATAGATATTCTGTCGCATGGACAATATCTACAATAAAAGAATGCCAAAAGTGCTTCATAATGACTCAATTACTAAGTGACTGCTGCTTTTTTGCCACAAAATTTCTTTATTGTTCTGTAAAGGAATCTAACTTGTGACAAATTATCCGTGAATTATAATTATGATTACCACATATTTAATAGCATATTTTGTCGAAAAATAATTAATAAGAAACTAAGAATGATTGATAAAAACGAGATTGATATTTATTATCGGAGATTTTTCGATTAAATATTGAAGCAGTTATTGTACTACTAGATCTGACCAAAAGTTCTGGCAACATTAAAAAAAAATAAGAAAACAGAGAGGTATTTTTCATTTTATTTTATTAAATGTTCGAAATAGTCGCCATGATTATTTATACAAAGTTCCATCCTTTCTAATAGTTTGTCGAAAGTTTTTTTAAACTCTTCTTCAGGACTATTTTTGACTACCTTGGATACCGCACGAGCCAATGACTTTTCATTTGGTTGGTCAGATAAATTACACTTGATGTAACCATTTAACCAATAATCACAGTGTGCAAGGTCAGGTGAGTATGGTGGATGCGGCATTATATTGATACCTTCTTCTGTTAAATAATTAATAACATCAGAATGACGATGAGGTCCAACATTGTCATGAAGCAATTTTATACCTTTTGTACCTGCTGACTTTCTTTGTTTCCATATTTTCTTGACAACAGGCTTAAGGCAATTTTCAATATAATAGTTGTGATCTATAGTCTTGTCTTCATCAACATCATGTATAAGAACAGGACCATTTGATTTAAAGAATATACAAAATAAAGTTTTTGGTTCAAATTTGCTTGGACGAACGATAGTAGTTGGTGATTCACCTTCATCAATCCAGGCTGCGTTTGTTGACTTGTGATGAATCTGCCTATGATAAACCATGTCTCATCACCTGTTATAATATCACAGTAATCGTCAGGAACCATCTTGAAATTTCGTTAAATTTTCACGACAAAGTTGAACTCGTTGTTGTTTTTGTTCATCAGTCAGTTGATGGGATACCCAAAGAGATGTAACTTTTTTCATCTTGAGGCAGTCGTGGATAATTCGTTCTATTGTGCCATGAGAGAGAGATGTCGCAGCTATAATTTCATCCTAAGTTGAATGTGGATCATTGTTGATAACTTGTCGAACTAGTTCAATATTTTCATCTGTAAGTTCGGATACTGGACGACTAGATCGAGGATCATCATTGACATCCTCTCTTCCTTTACGAAAACGGTTTTCCCACCTGGGAACTGTACGATATTATGGAGCGTTAGGTCCTAATGCTGCTGTTGTAAGTTCTTCGTGAATTGTCTTTGCATCAATTCCCAAAATAGTTTGAATTTTAATATAGTATCGATCGAATTCATTAGCCATTTAAATTTTTTTTTCAGCTCGAATTAAAGTTTATCTGAAAAAGTATTGTAACTAAATCTAAAATAGAGTTAGTATATATATCATTATAGACAAGACATTCTACTATTTATTCATGCAAGAAACCTCCTCAATATTAATTGGTTTATGAAATTGCCAATAGCGTTGTCAGAGCTTTTGGTCAGACCTAGTAGAATCGCATGACGTCATATTCATATCTGTTAAACTAGATGATATCAAGTAAATTCGAATAGGATTATCTTTATTACTTACAATATTAATATATAATAACTAGAAAATTTTAGTGTGGGTGTAGGTGTATGCGTGTGAAACTTCTAATTGACGCCCACAGATGCGAACGTTCGCCAATTCCTATATCCAAAACTGCATATAACTACACACCCACAACTCATATCCACACTCAGAGAGCGCGCATCAACTATAAAAATTGGTATAATTTTGATTCATTTGGTATTTTTCTAAAATAAACTATTTTAAAAGGTATGGCAACATACCATAAAGGTATAACAGTCAGAGCTTATGAATGCCACACTTTGGCCCTTTATGCAGTCATATTGACAAGTTCTTTTAGTATGAGTTTGTTGAAACGAAATCATGAAAAACTTTATTGAGAAAGTAACTATTTCGCGACAAAAGTAGTTGCATCAGAAGCGTTTTTTATTTTTGTCTTCCCTTCTGTGTAATGACTTCATATTGGAAACAAAGGATACTTTGTGAAATGAATCACGAATATAGTTCTGTTAGAGTCGTATCATCAACATATTTCAAGTCAAAAGAAAAACATTGAAATAAGTAAAATGCAATTACTTTTTTCGGTTCGTTCTCTGAATAAAGTATTTCATAATTACTCATGGAAGAATGAGTCATGAAGAATTGCTCTTGAATAGGCTCGAATAACATACCCAACAATGATGATGATGTATGATTGCATTTTATTGAATGATGACGAACAGAACAATGGAGAATTACAATTGATGAATAAAATCTAACCATCAACGCTTCCGTTAAGAGTCAGATGCATTAACTGCTTATGCCAGAAGAACATGAGTGATAAAGATTGACAAGCTCTTTCAATAAAATAGGTCGAACGAGAAAAGTTTTTTTGACAAGTAGAAGAGAATCTTCTCTTCTAGTTCAAGTATCTAGTTTTTGGAACAGTTTGAAGAAAAAGACATTGTTTTTTAATTAGATTAATCGATATCGATATCTCAACAAATCTATAATATCAAGTAGTGCGAGTCTTCAATAGGATCCTCTTTCCTTTTTTATTGTTTGACTTTAAAAAAAAAACATTATATGCAAATAGTAAAAATAAAATTTATAGTAGAAAATATTTTTCATCAAGACCCTAATAGGCTCTTATCAGTTAAACTGCTATCGCATATGAATGACAGTAGTACAAATCAACGAAGATATCTAGTTGTATCTGACACATTAATTGTTAATGTCGACATAAGTCATAGTACGAATGTTTGATCGAGTTACAGAAAATTTTAAGGAAAAAATGTTTGAAAAATGTTTTTTTTTTATTGCTTTTGACAATATTAATTTCTGTAAAGATGTTTTGCAATTATGCTCAGTCGATTGCAAACGCCATTCTGAATATGACACACTCATTATCTTGTTTGGTACATGTAAGAGAACGAGTGTTTGATTGAAATACTCGAATCTACTGCTAACTTTACTAACGTAAACAACTACTCGATAGGTTTTCAATAGAGTGATAGGATATTCCATTCTCAGTAAATAGCTGTATTGGTAATAGAAAAAGGTAACTGCTGCTGTTATCTGTCGGAACCAAGAACCATTTCTAATCAGATAAATAGACACTTATCCAACCATCCTTTTGTGTAGTTGTTTGAAAAATTTCCAATATACAAGCACAAATAAAAGGTATCAATGTTTGTATTTGATACAGAATAGCATTCACTTCTTCGTCAAATTGAAGACTGATTTGACTTGGTTCGAAAACAAAGACAACCATTCCATACTTAGTTAACTTTTACTAACACTATCTTGTACCGATTCACGAAACATTTGGAATGCTCGTAAGAAAGCTGAAGTCCATGATCGAAAAGCGTACTGATTAAGCAAAAGTAATGGCTCATAGATAGTTTCAAGGCAATTTATTCGTTTATTTTAAACAGTTTTAAGTTTTCATTTTATTATTATATTTGTATTCTTTCTGCTACACTTCTTCTGAAACGATATTGTAATTAAAATCACATATTTGCACTACTTTTCATTGAAATCTCTCGTTTCTTTATATATTTCAGATAGATTATATTTGAAAAATAATGCATGTAAATGATAAGACAAGACAACACAACACATGACACATACAACATTGAAAATTGTAGTGAAGTCAGTCTAATTAAATACGAGAATCTTATGTAAACATATGATGTGTTGTTCCAGAAACAGTTGGCATGATTGGTTGTCTTCTTAATTTTGGATAAATACTTATAATTAATCGTTTGAAATCTCGACGAAATGCTTTTGATGCCATCAGATAAATATAATAAGGTGCAGCAAAATTGAGATATAGTAATATAAATGCAATACTAAGTATAAAACTTTCAATTTGTAAATATTGAATACTTTTATTTGATATTATATATCGGCTTATCATCATTTCTAAGAGAATAAAGGGATATGGAGTTGCTGTAATAACATAGAAAAGTATTTCATAAATGACAATAATTAATAACTCTCGATCTCGTCGTCGAATACAATTATGGGCATTAATTACGGTACGCACAGCTGGTTGAACACGAACATATCTTTGTATCATATTTTGATATGTTAAATAGCCAAATAAGCCCAATATGATGGGTGGAATTAAACCAACAAGTATTATTATATAAATAGTAAAAATTGTTGAATAAGTACCAAATTGACCACATTGTCCATTGATAATTGTTGTCATTATTGCAATATGACTGTTACAAACTGGCCAAAATAAAATAGAAAAAAAGATAAGAGATTTTGCTTTTCTACGTGTACTTAATGCACGAAAACTAGCACGCTTGTTTGTAACCATAAAACGATCAATACATGCAAATGCAATTAATGTTTTAGTTAATAGCCCAAGGACACTTGGTATGTATGAACGTATTTTACATAAAAAAAATGCGCGTGTTGTTTGATCAGCATAGTAAAAAGGAAATATTTGAGCATAACCAGTAAATATTAAATAAATATTATTCACTATAGCTGAACTGATTAAATAAATTGAACATGCATTTTTTCGTTGCCGAGTAAAAAGTATGATGATAAATATATTACCAACATTTCCTAAAATCATAGGAATTAAGTAACAATAAAAATTAAGTTGACTTTGAATAGTGGATAATATTGATGTCGACATCTTTTGGTTTTTATTTCAATCCAATTGTCACGTATAAGCTATATAAAAAGAAAAAAAAAAGAAGATTATTACTTACAGAAAGGTGACTAGTAACTGTCGCTTCTTTTAGGAATTCAGACAAACCTGAAACTGTCAAGTCATATACAGACTATCTATACAAAAACAGATCTCATGTTGTGACAGAAATCTCGATACTGCTTTCACAGTATATGATGCTAAGAGAAACTTTTGACGTCCTAATATTTGTTCACAAATCCAGTCGATAGATATAGTGAAGGCTCTTCATAGTAGGTACAATGGCTCCATTGTGACTCATATGTGGATCTCACAGTGATTGCATAAAAAGTTTTGTACTTTATTGAATATTCTTTCTTACTTTTTATCAATGTCCTTAAATTGTACACGCTCATATCTTCAAAAAATGTCAAGAAAATTACTACCTGCGTTTACTAATGTTTTTTTCTTTTTTTTTTAATTCTGTTTTGACAACGATGTTTTTTGTCACAAACAATTCCTGATTTTCATTAATCTATTTTACTTCTTACTTTACTTATGTCTATAATCTATTGCTATTAAATTTATTTTAGGTGAAAACTATACAGTTTTTAATAGTTTGATTTATTCATGTTTCAGAAATATATATTTAGTCTTCCAAAAAAACAAAGAAATTTCAACTGCTAGCGAGTTTTTTGAAGTAACAGAGATTTGCAACATATCCCTTCTATAACTTCTGTAATTATATTTTTCTTCCAAATCTGAACATTGGCTGTTTTACATAGTTTTTTTTCAGAAAACCTGAAATAAACCTTATTTACAAATATCACAATGATAAGATGTAACAGTATACTTTTTTTCACGTCTAGTTGTAAAATTAGGAGTGCCATACGATCTCTGTATAGCTTTCTTTGCATATTGGAGACTTTTCTCTTCAAGACTGATAAATTAATAAGAATGGATTGCGTAGCGGTTTATCTCAATCGATTGGAACGAAATTTTTTCAATATGCTCATCTAACTTGTTCTTACTGTCCTACCTATATAATATTCCCAAGATCAGAAGTTCGAAAACTGAAGGTACCTACACAAGAAAGCGTATGTTTGCCTTTTAATAAAGACAGTTTGTAAAATTTCTTTTATAACTAGTGCTGAAATCAATTTTAGGACGAAAATAATCTCCTTTTATTTCTGGAGAACATGTTATAGAAATGACGTAACAAGTCTCTATCTCGATAACTGGGTAGAATGAATGATTAAAGGATCTAAATTAGCGCTATCTAATGATGAACTCAAATTCTAGATGTAGACCCTTTCATTTTCTTCCATTTTTTTACTCCAACGATTGAACAATCAGCGAGAAACAATGAAAAAGGAACTTCTGAAGATACATATATATATACGAAGCATATGAAAACAGATGAGTGTCAGTAGAAGATAAGAGAAAGTAGATATTTATATGCACGGTGACGCGATACGGTGCCTCTATGATATCAGCAATACGAGAGACAACGAAAGCATTCGGATCACATGATCAAGAAAAAGATTTTTTGTAATTGAAATCTTAACAGAGCTAAAAAAATAATATATATATATATGATTTCCATTGCTAAAGGGTTTTAAAATGTCACAAGACTAAAATAATGTTATTTGTACTCTCTCAACATTAGAAGTCACAGTACCAGTGACTTTTCTTCTCACTGCTAGAATGTTTAAGGCAATATGCACTATGTTCTTTAGGGCATATTTTCAAAAAAAAATGTATTACTCTAGCTTAAAATAATGAGAGATACTAATTTTCATTTCTTCAATCTATTTGTTTTCTTCCTAAAATCAATGTTAATTTGACGTAGAGTGTTCGGTACATTGTTCTTACTTAGACAATGGTGACGTCTATCAGTCTGTGAAACTATGTGTGTTTTTGACAAATGAATGTCACAAGCATTTGTTCCATACTAAGCAGTCGGAGAATCGTATCATAACCTAAAATAACTATTTCTAGAATCTACTAATCAATATTCCTTGTGATATTCTTTTTTTTTTTTTCAATAATTAAATAAATATATTTTATATGTGTAATGATACAGCAGAGAATCTAGCACTCTTCCTGCAAATATAAACATACAGTTTAGTTGATAACAAACCTGTTAAAGAAAAATGTTTTGTTCTGAGATCTATCGTGCGTGGAGACACAAAAAAAAAAAAGAAATGCATTGAATAAAAATTTGTTTTAGAGCCAAATCATTTTAGCTAATGTTTTTTATGTCATAACTTGATAGTTCAAAAATAAAACAATATTAATTAGGAATTAAAAAACTGATGAATTTCAAATCATTTTAATGATATTCGTCTTCACAAGAAAATAGTCTATGTGCATGAAATTTCTTCAATGAGAGTGATAATGAAAATTATTGAAATAAATCTGCTCAATTTTTCGCCCCCCCCTCACTGTGATATGTAACGGACTTCCCCAAGCCTATTATAGATATATGCTTTCTAACATGATGTTAATCTCAATGAAACTAATCCAGAAATGCTATAAGCGGATACTTACAAAATTAATTATATAGATATTCATACAAAAAATTTTTTCGAATTTCATCCAGATTAGTGTCAAATATATCAAGATTGTACTTTGATATAGGGGTGAGAGAGTTATTGGTATTTTTTTTGCTATTAATAACAATAACATTAGCCTTTTGATTCAAAAAAAATCAATGAAACAAATCTAAGCATAGTTCGTACGCACGTCAGAGGATCACTTTATTCATACAGTATCTTTTCCTACCATTTGATATAAGAACTTGTCGTAAAGATTTTGAGAAACAGTAACACAACATAATTTGTTATTGTTATTGTTATATAGTAATAACAATAACAAATTACGTTATGTTAGCATTTCTCATAATATTTACGGCAAGTTCTCATATCAAATGGTAGGAAAAGATACTATATGAATAAAGTAATCCTTTGACGTTCGTACAAACTATACTTAGACTTATTTCATTGATTTTTTCGAAAAAAACCGTTAATGTTATTGTTATTAATAACAAAAAAATAACAATAACTTTCTCACTCCTACTTTTATATTGCGATGCATTGACTAAATAGTTACCATGGCTAGGGATACGTGAATATCCTCATTCCAATATTCAAGTATCTTCTAGAAGTCTCTAAGATTTTCTATGGCTGTCTCTCACGTGATAGTTTTCTTAAGTTATGTTCTGGAATGTTCTATTTTTAACACTATGCATATATGTACCTTATTCGTTATTACTTGAGTATCAGTCAGGTAGTCAGTAGTAAAGTCAAATCCTTAGTTTGTTTACGTATAAATAAACCGACTCCTCATTAAGTTTATCGCCATCATTCTGTACTGTTTTGCACAAAATTTCCGACTATTTTTTATTTTGACATCCTAAATTGTTTTCATGAAACATGCAGCTATTTAAAAAAAGTTACCATAGGCATCATGGATGATTTTCAATGCTAATGCTATATTTTTTTAATTTTCACTAGAAAAAAACATTAGTGATTATTAATGTTTTTGTAGTGAAAATTAAAAAAAATGTAACGCTAGCATCAGCGATCATCAATGCAAGCGTTACATTCTCATTAATTTGTGATGAGATTCACACTAATGTTCACTGGTGTTTATGAGTATTGCGCTTTACTATAATTCATGAAGTTCTGACTAGAAGATTCAAATTTTACCATTTCACTGACGTAATCGAAGAACTTATCAGTAGTTCGTATTATCATGTTCACTTAAAAGAAAAAAATCCATTTAAAGTTGCATTGAATTTCACAAAAAATTAGTGAAAATCAGTAATTTTTGGGAAATATTAGTAATCACTGGTGTTTTTTCGACAAAATGTCAGTGAAAATGACTGTTTTTTTCTGCAATATTTTTGGTACAGGTTTTATTTGTGTACTGTCTAATCTGATTGTTGGCAGTTTGATTCAAATGACGAAAGTAAATTTCAAGGAAATCTCAAATAGTATTATTTCTTCCAGTTTTGTACCATTAAGATAACTGAATCACAATACTAATCTCTAAGGATTTGTACCTACTGAATGTCACTCGAACCTATTCACATCCTTTTGAATGACTCTTGATATTTTGATATTTGTTGTCTGTTTCTTTTCTTTTGATTTTTTTAAAGACGTAATCAAAAGAACTCGCATAAAGTTATCGTGGCATGTTTTACTGGAAAAATTTAAGAGTCAAGAATATAAAAAAATAGTTTCGTACATTTCTTCTTTGATCACCAATACTTTTATTCGTCATCGCTATCTGCATCAAATTTTTTTCATTTTGACTTAAGTTTTGTCGGTCTTGGTTTTGACTCTTGCACCTGTTCAATAATTGTTAAGCTTAACACCGGCCTATGTTTATAATCTTTTGTTGAAAGAACTCCATGAAATCCACCCAGAATAAAACATTGTTTTCTCGTTCTATTTTCACCATTGACAAGACTGAGTGGAACACGAATATTATCCAATTTCAATCGTTCCATATCATTCGATTGACTATAGGAAAATAATTTCCCTACCCAACCAGTAAGACGTGGATAGGAAGAGCGTCGATCATCGCCATATGACATTCTACTTTGCCGCGTAATGGCACAGACCTATGTAGAAGGGAAACGATATTCTTTCGCAGTTCTCAACTGCTATATTATCAAGACTAGTATTTTTACTTTAATCCAGAATTCAGGATCAACATGACCTTGATAAGTTTCAATAAAGTGATCAAATATCGGCAAGAGCTCGTCAATATATTCTTTAAATCGTAACGTGTCACAGTGATATTGTTCTTCATTGTTGATACAAAACATTTTTAATTTTTCAGTTTTCAGTCGAAGTAATTTTCAATCATCGAGAGTACCTGGACAAAAGAAAATAATTAGTACTACAATCTTTGAGGTCAACATTTTATATAACTCACTCTAAGGCAGCTGAGAGAAGCGATTCGATTTAACCTGTGATCGTAAAATTTGCTGTCAGTAATTCAGTGACTTCATTTTTGACATTTTGCTGAATTTCACTCTTCATCAAATCAAAAAATTGTGTCCAGTCGTTTTTTAAGAATTCAATCCCCAACACTTTCTTTCCTTTATTATATTCAACAAAGAATGAACGTAATTGTTCAGCATTTTTATTGACATAGTGTGCATACTGAAGACAGACAATAAGTCACATGTCATCTGGTGAAAGGATCAAATCTTGATGATTGTTATAAGCAAGAAGAAATGCTTGAAGAACTGGATTTTGTGCTGTGATCTGAGTACAAAGACTATTTGTTACTGTGAAGAGCGATTTGTAATATTTTCTGTTATCACGATCTTGATTTTCATCAACTTTACTTAGTCAGAATTGTTCGACTGTTTCGTATGAAACTGGAGTGAAGCAGTACTTAGAACAATCGAGTTCAAGTGGCTCAAGTTTAGGATCGATGATAATAGAGTGAAATGAGTTGGTAGTCATGTTTTATAATTAAGTTTCCAAAAATATCGATTTCTTCCTGTTGAAAATGTAAAAATATTCTCCTGTAGCTTTTATTTATATACGTTATTCTTTTGTAATTAGGAAGAAAGTCTATGATTTCATAAGTTATGTTTTTCCCGACACGGAATAAAGTAAATAAAACGAAAAGTAAAAATGTTTCAAGTGCTGCAAAAACAATGACAAAGAAAACAGAAAAAAAAACTCTGTTTAATGTTCGACCTTGGTTTTTTTGTCAGATTGCACAACCGGGTGAAAAAGAAAAAGAACAGCTCAATGACTCATTTTCTGAAAACAAAAGTTCATTTACTGCAGAAAAAGAATAAATACTGCGTGCAATTTTATCGGTCCTGTCTTCTTGTAAATTTGATTTTGAGCACCTCCAAAAGATTCTCAAGATGTGGGTGTCGGTGCGAGTTAATGAGTGTAGACATGCATGTAAGTGTGAATCTGTGGATGTGGGCTCAGCTGTTTGCATCATCAATTGCATATCTACACCCTTGAATAGCACACTACATCAATGTTACTATTTCCAATAACGTCATATATTCTACTTTTCATCGACGTCTACCACTATAAGCAAATTAAGAATATAGATGCAGAGTGTGACGACATGGATCTGCACTAGAGGCGCGACAAATGTAGAACATATTTCAGATTGATTGTCTTGAAATTTTTCTATTCATACTTGCAACATGGATTTGCTGTTGAACCCAATCAACAGAAACAATATGCAATTTGACGACCGTTATCAAATGTGAGCTATCTATATTGCTTTTGTCCAAAACTAAATCCAAGTATATTTACTGAGGACTTGGTTTCAAATCGCAAAACTATTTTTTGGTCATGACTCCTTTCTAATAAAGTCGGTTATTATTGATGTAACCTTATCTTACTAAATCCTTTGAGATGTGAGTCATTTGAAACTAAACTCACACCATCTCCAATTCAACCTCAATAGTAGCAAATTCAAAAACTTTGGTTATGTTGCACTCCTAGTTTGAAGGGTCTTGCTGTATATATCGACAAGTAGACTGTGTCTGGTACATGGTTTTGGATATGAATGTGGACAAATGCGAGATTCTTATTGCACCTGCAACTTTATATATGATATTTATCAAAGAGATTTTGTGAAATGCAAAAGCATTTCATTGCTTCATTAATTTTCTGCCGTTCTTTAACCTTTCCTGTTCATGCTAAAAGAAATCGCAATTCCGTCTAGTCTAAATTGAACTTTCAACTCTGACTAGGCAAATTTTAAATTTGATTGAGGTTTATTTTGGACCACAATATACATATATCCCCGTGGCCAAAATAAACTGGACACCTTATTTTTATAGTT
>CAJNOP010000825.1:41772-88547 GCA_905250075.1 Rotaria sp. Silwood1
AAATATTCCTGCTCGTACTTTGGCTTCATCTACCTCAATTCCGAGTCCAGGCAGATGAGGCACATCCACATAGCCTTCCTTGACCTAAATGCATTGCATTGAAAACCATAGGAAAAAGTAATTTCTTTTTTTTACCTGAAACGGAACTTTCAAGTAGTCATGACCTAATGTCAAATGTTCTTGACATAGGAAATTGGGCGTACATGAGGCTAATTGCAACGAAGATGCCAGAGCAATGGGGCCCAGTGGGCAATGAGGTGCCACAGCAATATTTCGAGCTTCTGCCATGGAAGCTATTTTGCGCGCTTCAAAGATACCTCCACAGTGAGAGATATCGGGTTGAACGATTGCTACGGCTTGTTGTTCAATAAGATCGTTGAACTGCCAACGTGTAAACAAACGTTCTCCAGTGGCGATAGGAATGCTCGTGGAAGACGAGATCTGCTTCAGAGCCGTCACGTCGCCGGGCAGTACTGGTTCTTCTACACATGCAAAAGGCATAAGTCAAAGAGCCGTTAGTTTTTGAAATTTTTTTTTGAAGTCGACCTTAATCTCTGTCATGCTCAAGTCAGCATTTCAGAGTTTTGTCACAATGCTATGACCCCTTATTTGACCAAATACCGAAAGAGAACTATACCTGCTCACTTGAACTAGTTAAAACTAATTCTCTCTAAAATACAATTGCGTTATCGTATATTGCATAGCATTCGTACTTTGAACCATGTATGACACGAACGCTTCTGTTGTTTAGACTCATAGGATGAATAGGCGTATACGTACCAATAAACATAATATCAACATTTTCGATCATATGAATTATACGACGAGACTATAACATGATTTACATTTATACTGACCGATAAATTTGGACTCCTTACCATAGCTGGTGTGCACCGTCCGTGAAAATCGAGGGCAACATCTATTCGCTTATCGACCTTATCTCGAAGAAGGATAATATTATCTCGAATAGCATGTAATACATGTGGTTGTTCAACCATTTGCATTGGTGGAATGGGACATGTTTTATAGGCAGTGAATCCTTCCAGATTTTCATTGATGCTCTTCGCATACAAGTCAATATAGTCACCTGTAGGCTCTGATGACAACCATCCATACATACGAATTCGATCGCGCACCTTGCCACCAAGTAAACGCCACACAGGAACATTGAGACTACACAAATAAACAAGAGAATAAACAAGCATAAAAACAAACATACTGTTTTCCGAGAATGTCCCAAAGAGCCTGTTCAACACCCGACAGAGCACTTGTTAGAATGGGTCCATTTCTGTATGGTTGTGAAATCTTCTAAGTTGAGTATTCAAAAAGAATAAAAAATCGATCACTTGCCGATAGAAATTGCCTCGATAGATGGTTTGCCAATGTTTTTCAATGTCTCTTGGATCCTGTTTTCAAATTCAGAATATTATAAATCTAATTCAAAGTGAAGTCATACCTGCCCAATCAAATATCGAGCAATTTCCTAAAAAACATATTCTCATGTCAGACATTCGTGAGACGATTGACGAAACAGAGAGAACAATGCTTCTGGGAACCAGACTCAACATCATCCTTGTTCACAGAAAAGAATAAAAGCTTCACATTCTACGACAATGATGTACTTTTTTTGTATGAAATTCAAAGTATCTGACAATTTCGGACGCGTTTCAAAAAGTCGAAGGTGTCCAAACGTGAGAGTTTTAACTTTTTACATGAAACTATCCGTTAAGAAGTTTCTAGAAGAGCAAAATTTTGTGGAAATTCGACGACACTATACGTAACGAATCCAAAAGATATCAATTTTCGATCGTCTTGCAGATTTTTTTATCAATCTACTTTTACGGCAGTTTCAACCGTTTGAGCTCTTCCTTCCACCACTGGTTCGCCCCAACCTATTGTTCCATCATTGCATGTAATCTAAAAATTGTTTTTAGAAATATAATTCTGAGGAAACATCAGATTACGCTACTTTAAGAAACAGCCATCTTGGCTTGACATGAAACATTTCCATCTTCTCGATCTTCATTTTTGTAGTGAAAAAGTTGAATGAAAAGAAAAACTCTTTCTATCGTTCTACTTGGTTTTATCAATTCTACAATGATGAGTGAGTGCATGTTAGAGAAAAATAATAATTGGCGGGTTCTAAAGGACGTCAAGATAAGAAAAGCAACAAAGAGTGTTGAGATGATAAGTAGTCGAACGACAAACTTGCTTACTAGCTATCGTATAGAGTGTGGATATGAGTATGAATGTTAAGAGAGAGAATATCAACATCTCACACCCACATCCTAGACAAATATGAGAATTATTAAAGAAAAGAAAATATTACTGAAGGTAATACATTCTTTTAATCTTTGTATAGTATTTTCTTTATTTTAGAAGAGCAGTCGTCTTTTATATTGGAGTATTTCAGTATGAAAGGTTACAAAAACTCCAAAACACTGTGATTGAATCATCTTAATAATCTATTAACTATTTCTCAATTATAGTATAATTTTCATCGCTTAATTTTGTCATTTTTTATTGTCGAAAACAATTGATCCTTATGCAATGATGTAATAAACATATTATGATAAATTAACAATCTGTAGCTATGACTGTTTTAATTGGATCATATCTATGAAATATTTAATATAAAATATCGAGAAAAGATTCGAGAAGTGTTAGAATGTTTAAATGGAAATAAATTGAAAAATCATGCACTATGAAGATACATATTCTAGGTATAGTGATGGGTAAGATATAATTTGTCCAATTGCTAGACAGTTTATTTTGTTTGTCTTTGCGCAGTTTTTCTTGATTTTGTTGAAATTTCACTCATGTATTAGTTCTATTGTTAGTAGCTTTCAAACTTTTTTTTCTTATCAGATTATACATACTATTTTGTGCATTATGTATTTTAAACATGAAATAAAATGCCTCAAAAATATACTTCTAAAATAGGAATTGATCTTCTAATATGTCAAAAACGCTTCAATGGCTCAATTCAATGTGAAGTTCTAGAAAAGCCCATACGAATTTGTTTGTAATTTTTTCATTAGAAAATTACCTAGAATTACTAACTGACAGTGTAGGAACCATTTTTGAATAAACAGTTTTCAAAGCACACTTAAGACCCGATTCTTCTAATTAATCCGATCCAAAATACTATATTTTTAGAGTATTCGTTATCACTAAAAATTCGAATTCTTGAAGAAAATCCAATAAATTCAAAAAAATCTTCATAGACCTTCACGTAACAATCATTTTATACACAACAAGCGTCTGCTTTTTATCGATAGATATTTTTCTTTGTCACGCACATTATTTCTTTTTTCGTTCATCATACTTTGAAATGATAAGATAATGAGAGAAAGAATCCTTCGAACTGTCAAGACTAATGCAAATTGTATCAATCAAATGCACAATAGTAATACCTTGTTAGATAAAGAATAAGAAAGAAAAAAAAAGTGTAATGATGCAATTCGCTCCTTTTTCTCATATGTATGGGTATCGATGGTATAAAAGGATACTGAGCTATGTTTATTACCACCGGATGTTGTTATTAGAGTGAGTAACTATTTGCAAAGATTAACTATTACGGAAAAAATATTAATATTAAACAAAAATGTGTTGAGTCACGTCTCGACTCCATCTAAAGTGAAGAAAGGTTTCGATGATATTTTTCTTCATTTATACATTCCCATTTTTTACTCTCTGAATATCATACAAATCAGACACTTTTCAGTAAGTACAAAATAAAAAAAGTAATACGTCAACAAAACATGATATATTTATACAAATATAGTTTACTTCTTTCTCTTACAATGACATACAAAGTCATATACAATCATACAAGAGTGAGAAAGAAAAACAATATAGATACAATTGAACAATAATTATATGGTTGTTCTTGGGAGTGTAAAAAAACAGGTAATTTTAATAAGCTCAAATGAATATTTCTTTAAATTTAACTTTTGACATATTCATAGTTCAAGATGCATAGGAAATGGCTTTGCATCATGCAATTGTCATATTTAACTACCTGTTTGTGAATAATGCTTTAGTTTGCTTCTATTCAAGTGTCTAAATAATTATTTGGGCATCCGCCAGGGTGCTGGTGGTATTTATAAATCGGAAGCTCAAGCTTCTATAGTGCAGCTTCCATCTGAACATTCATTAACTCATAGAAGCCTCCATTTTTGAACAATACGATCAATATCGGCATGGCTATATGCAGCTCCCATTTATGAAAATATTTGTTGTTTACAAATTTCCTATTTACAGTGATAAATATGCATCATGGGAATTTTCCAACATTTATGTAATTTTTTGGAATATTTGGTATTGTTTATCACATACTCAAATTGAACAAGATGTATTCTTTATGGTATTCGAAAGATTATACTACCGCTCATGGAACTCGTATTCTATGGTGCTCACTTTTCTATACTTACTTTATTATTGATTTTTCTCATACTTTGTTATGTTACCTTGATGGTCTTATTATCTTTGTTGCTGTTGTTATTATTATTAAATTTTTTTCTTCTGAACTGTTTTTCATGTTTTAATATCATATAAATGCTTTTAGACGTGAACAAAGATTATTCTACACTGTAAACTAGAAAATAAGTTATGGGTGTGTTCATGAGAAGTCGCCAGTCAATTCGGCGACCTCATCCAAATCTAATGAACTTTCAGAGTTTGTAGAGCTTTTTACGCTAATCATTTTGATGGTAAAATTTTTAAAATTTGATCATATTTTCATTGAGATATAGGCGAAATGCTTTTACCGCATTTTTGTCATTTTTCCATTTTTTTTGCAACAACTAAAGTCGGAGTAGTATCGAAAAATTGATGATACGTCATCATTTGTCACTCAGATCATTAAACCAAT
The DNA here is from genome assembly GCA_905250075.1 of Rotaria sp. Silwood1. Taxonomy (NCBI): domain Eukaryota; kingdom Metazoa; phylum Rotifera; class Eurotatoria; order Philodinida; family Philodinidae; genus Rotaria; species Rotaria sp. Silwood1. Next base: position 46,649 of record CAJNOP010000825.1, read on the forward strand.
GGCATATTCGGATTCCCCATGAGAAAGTGCATCAGAACCTGTAGAAATTAATAGAACTTTCATGAACTTTTTTTGGAATCCATTTCTTCACTATATGAATTAATACCTAGTGAAAGTGTTTGAAAAATTTGATCAGAAAAGTGGAATAAACCAGAATACTGGTATTGATAGTTCGATAGAGCAGAACTTGCTCTATAACATGCACTAGTTTATTTTCCTCCCAACTATCATTTTGAAAGCGGTAAACGTCAACAATGCTTTATACTACCATTATTTAGTGAAGTTCGATGTATATAACCGTCCGATCTAAATGAATTATATCAGAAACGAGTTCAAAATTCACCACCAACATTAAGACTTTGTAAAGGTTGTTATGTCGATGATTTTTATACTAGATTATGTTGCAGTGAATCCTATTTTGATCATAATACAAGTTAAATAATATGAATACATTAGTTTTGCTTTTGTTTATTATGTGTAGAAATTATCTATTTTTCTGTAGATGAACTTGATAAGACAGTTCTATTTAATTAAATTTAAAATCGACTGAAATATACGAACAGATTATGAAAAATTGGACTAGAGTTTGTATGAGATCAAGGATCTTTAATATGAAATGCTGACATATCGAAATGGTGTGTCAATACAATCCTTATAACTTAGCTCATCTTCATGCAAACTTTGATATTCAGGCATCATGGCTCTTTATTGCCACTGGGCACGAAAAAGGTCCATGTGATGGCCTGGGGGCCGTTGTTAAATCAGCAGCGACACAGTATCTTCTGAAAGGTGGCGCTCATATTTCATTTTCTACACCAAAAGAGTTCTTCGAATGGTGTCTTCAAAGAAACGATTTTATGGTGGTCGTAAGACTTCGCGTATCGATACTTAATATGTTACATCCAATTGCATGCCTGAACCCAACCGCCCTATCAAAAGTCGTTGGCTGCCTTGTAATTTTATCCAAAACGAGTTCGAAGGATTTTTAAAACAACGATGAGATCGACTTTCTATATGTAACATTTTGTCAAGTTAATTGTTTAGAAAAATATTGATTTTATTCAGACCACATACCTGGAATTTGTGATCTACATCAATTTGATGCAGATATGAATGGTTTCATCTCTTATCGTCGTACTTCACAATCAAATATTACTGGTACTCATAAGTTTCAAATTCATTTTCCTATTCAATCGACTATAAGTCGATTATTAACAATATCCAATTCCGAGAACGACATATTCATCTTTATTGAAGATTACGATGATTATCTCAACTTGCATGAGTTCATTCATCTGATCCTAGTATTTCTCTATTGAATGTTTCATGTTTTGACCCTCCTATGCCTGCTTCAACTTTCAACTGCACCAAATCACCACATTTACGCAACCTAATAATTTCAACACAACAATTCTGAGCACGCTTCATTGAAAATTCAGTGCGACTAAGCAATGGTGACATTCACATTAATCCTCAACAATTTCCAGATATTCAAAAACTTTTGGAAGCAGGATGATTCATTTCTTTTTCTATCATTTAATGTTTTTCATTGTCCTTCTAATCAAACTATATAAGACCAAAAACTTACAACAGACAAAAGCGTCTTTTTCCGCAAGCATTCACCAGCACAACTAAATATCTTGTTAGCTTTTAAAGAAAAGAAGCACTGATATTTAATTAATCCTTTATAATTGTTTTCTTTAAAATCAATAACAAGTAGAGAACTAATTAGTACATCGTGTAGAGCAAATTTTGCTCTATCGAATCGATTATATTATTATTATAGAAAACCTAACAGTTTAGTTAATTCAGAATCAGTTTTCTTATTCATTCTTTCCTTCGTATGTGTTATATAAGTCATACAAACATCATCTACATATATAAGCATTTCATATTAAAGATCCTTGATCTCATACAAACTCTAGTCCAATTTTTCATAATCTGTTCATATATTTCAGTCGACTTTAAATTTAATTAAATAGAACTATCTTACCAAGTTCATCTGCAGAAAAATAGATCATTTCTACACATAATAAACAAAAGCAAAACTAATGTATTCATATTATTTAACTTGTATTATGATCAAAATAGGATTCACTGCTACATAATCTAGTATAAAAATCATCGATGTAACAACCTTTACAAAGTCTTAATGTTGGTAGTGAATTTTGAACTGGTTTCTGATATAATTCATTTAGATCGGACGGTTATATACATCGAACTTCACTAAATAATGGTAGTATAAAGCATTGCTGACGTTTGCCGCTTTCAAAATGATAGTTGAGAGGAAAATAAACTAGTGCATGTTGTAGAGCAAGTTCTGCTCTATCGAACTACCGCAATATCAGTATCCTTGTTTATTCCACTTTTCTGATCAAATTTTTCAAACACTTTCACTAGGTATTAGTTCGTATAGTGAAGAAAGGGATCCCAAAAAATGTTCATGAAAGTTCTATTAATTTTTACAGATTCTGATGCACTTTCTCATGGGGAATCCGAATATGCCATTGGTTTAATGATCTAAGTGACAAACGATGACGTATCATCAATTTTTCGATACTACTCCGACTTTAGTTTTTGGAAAAAAAAATGGAAAAATGACAAAAATGCGGTAAAAGCATTTCCCCTATATCTCAATGAAAATATGAACAAATTTTAAAAATTTTACCATCAAAATGATCAGCGTAAAAAGCTCTATAAACTCTGAAAGTTCATTAGATTTGGATGAGGTCGCCGGATTGACTGGCGACTTCTCATGGACACACTCACATACAGTAGATAATTCATCAAAGAAGGTAAAAATTTGTTTTAGCAGTGTAGGTTTTTATCGAATCTTTTTCCGTATAAATTACTTATATATAAAATTAATAGAAATTACATAACTAAAGTTATATATCTTTGCTAAACTATGAATAACAGAAATAAGAAACTTATCGTAGTCCTATGTAGATAGAGGAGAAAATTTAAAATAGAGCGCTAGGCCAAATTTCATTTGATAGATACTTGTTTTGTTTATGTCTTATTTATTTCAATTTCATATTAATTTACTGATCAATGAAGAAAAAGAACGTTTAGATAAAAAAAAATGTTAGAAAAAAATAAAGAAATATTCATGACCTTTTAATTAGACATGCACCAATTCCTGTCTGACTGATTACCAGTCTCATAAGACTCTTTTTTTTTTAGTTTTTAAATGTGTTCATTTTCACAATTAAAACCATATTGTACTAGTGTCAATAACTATTTCCATGAAGGAACATGCATTAGGATATTGTATGGCTGCTTTTTAGATCAGTAGTTATTATTAAAAGTAGATATGATATTTAATCGATATGTATGTAATAATTTTGTTCTAAATGAATCAATTTTATTTATTAATTCATTTGACTGCATTTTGACTAATCTGATTATTTTTATCTTAAACAAATATATATTGAATAATTTACCGCATTAGTTTTTGAACAATTTACTTATTATGTCGGTCATATACAATATAAAGTATCTGTTTCATTTAAACAATTCAAAAATGATCTATTAACAAAATTCAACTATTGTTTTCGATTAATACTGATTTGTAATACTCAAGACATGAATCATTTTTTCAGATGAGATATATCATTGTGTTTTACTCCTTTTTTTTTTGGTGCATCTTGTAAACAATGTCGAAAAAGAAATATTATGAATTAATAAAATATTCATTTTTTTTTTGTATGATTTCGTTAAAAAAATTGATATTGTATAATCATTCAATAATATATTTTTATTTAAAAAAAACATATACCATCAAACAGAAATTCTTTAGAAATAACTTTATACTAAAAAGTCAGATATCTATAGAACGTATTTTAATTCATCAGTTTAATTCATATGATCAAAATCTATTCTAGTATGTCATCATAATCAAATCTGATCATATGTTTATAATCTTACGATACATAATAATAGAATCTTGTATTTGTACATAGTTAACAAATAATTCATCTTTATTATTAAATTTTTTCTGTAAATTTATTATAAAAATAAAAATACATATAATAATATTGACTTTTTTTTGAAAACAAGAATAAAAATTTATTTTTGTTTTTTTTTCTCGTTTAACTTTAGTAATATAAAATATACAACAGACATAGACTTTCAATTGTAAATGATTATACTTTTATTACTACGCCGGTCATATATGATTGTAGTTAGGTCCCTTCTTTTTTTTTCTTCTTTCTTCTATTCTATTCTTCAAAGTTTCCTTGCACCAATAGATATGCGTGTTGATCACGTCCAGTTCATATTTGCTTCTATCCAAGGGGTCATCTTACGGTCACGTCGTCTTTCTCTATATATATATTTTTTTTTTGGTTGCCTACAATGGTGATCATTAAAATACTATACTTGTATTCGTTAGAATTCTTTTCTCGTATTTTTTTCTTCTGTTCATTTGCCTCGCGTTCACTCGACTCTATCTACTTCTTTATAGATCGGTCATTGTCGTTGTTTAGGTACCCCCTCCATCCCATACATTATTTATATCACATCAACTTAGTTAGATTTCTAAAAAAAAAACCTATGGCTCATAAAAGTCCTCGATATTGTTTATATCGAGAATTTGTCGATGCTTATATGAAAGGTCATCCTGAAATGACACGATGTGTAAGTATTAAAATTTATTCCATCAAGAAAACCAAAAAAAAAAAAAAAAAAATCTTGTTTTTTTTTTTTTGTGTTTTAAAAGACTTCACATCATAGTGCACAAACTGAATGGAATCAAATAAAAAGAGATGAAGAATTAGTACGAAAAAAAATTACTGAATATCTTGATATATGGAATAAATCCGGTGCACCAACAATTGAAACAAAAAAATCAACAACAACAACACCACCACCAACAACAAATGGAAAAAAAGGTTCAACAAAAAATAAAATAACACGTAAACGTACACATTCATCGGAAGATGAAGATCCAAATTATGATCCAGATATTGTTGAAACTGAAACACCAACATTTTCAAAACGTAAAAATACATCAACTGATGATATGGATGCTGAAACATTAGCAAAAGAAAAACCATGGATTGCACGTTCAAATGAAAAAGCTGCTAAAAAAAAAGCACAAGCACAAGCTAAAGCAGCTAAAGTTGAAAATGATAAAATAAAAACACCAGCACAAGAATCTGTATTAAAAGATCTTAAAGAAATATCTGAACGTATAGCAAATTTAATTCAAGTTAAAAGTATGGGTTTATTAACACCTGAAAATCAAAAAACATTAAAAAAATTAATTGAACAAAAAAAACAACGTACAACAGATCTTAAACGTCTTCAATCAAAACAACGTGCATCAACACGTTATCGTGAAAGAAAAAAACGTCGTGTTGAACAATTATGTGCTTCAAATCCTGAAGTTGCTGCTGAATTATCGAAAATTTTTCGTCCAACAAATCGTGGTATGCAAATTGATGAAGATTGTCCTGATCTTTTACAAATTATTGCTGAAATTGCACGTGTTGGTGGTGCAGCAGATAATAAAGGCAAAGCATGTGTATCATTAGATGATTTAAAAGATAAAATAAAAGAACGTGGATATGAAATTCGAAAATCTTCACTTTATTATCGGTAAATTTAAAAAAAAAAAAAATTTCAAATTTTTGTTTTTTTTTTTCGATTTAGTCTTATGCCTAATCGTGCATTATCTCATGATGGAAAAAAACATGTTGTAACTGTACCTGTACGTCTTCGAAAATTACAAGGAATTGAACAACCACCAAAACATGAAGGTTCATTTTGTTTTTTTTTATAAGGATGTCATCCCCAGTGGTGGTCCAGGAACTTTCGAAGGGGGGGGGGTACGATATTTTGTAGACAAATCGCTAGAAACTAGCATGAAATCAGTACCAAAGGGGAGGATGCGTAGTAGTGTAACCAAGGTTGGGCTCCGCCCAACCACCACGTGTTCGAGCCCTACCATCCCACAGACCTCATTCTCCTGAGCCCAATCACCTGACATTTAAGCGACGCTAAGCCCTACCACTGCCAAAATCCTAGTTACGCCACTAAGGATGCGGTCGCGCCACATCCTCTACTGTAGATCCGCCCCTGGTCATATCCCTTCCCGCATTTGTTTGTTTTTTTGACTTTCGAATTTCACATAGACATAGATCCCTTAAACAGGAATTTGTTTTCGATCTTTTGATTTACTCTTAGCATGGATAATAACAATAAGATTTATCTAAAAATAAAAATATTTTTCAATTTAGATTCACATTTTACTGCTGCTACATTAAGACATATTAAAGATTTAGCAGGAATATTTGGTAATGATTGTGTTTTTTATTTAACACAAGATACTAAAGCTAAAATTAGTATTGGTCGACCTACAGCTAAAGGACAAGCACCACTTATTATGCATTTAGATTATGAACAAAGTTTAATTGAACCACAAATACCTTCAATTACTAAACATCATCAATTAACACCATGGTAAATAAAAATATTTTTTTTTTTTTGTTTTTTCTTATAAATCTTATTTTTTATTTTATAGTATTTATGCTGCATCAGTTATAGATGATACAGGTTTAATTGGTTATGCTGGTCCAACATATGTTTCAATACGATCAGCTAAACATGATCGTTTAACACATGAAACACATGCAATTGATATTGATCGTTTAATGCAATTAAAAGAATTTGAAAAATTTTCACGTGATCATCTTGGTCGTATTAAACCTATACTTGTTCTTAATGTTGATAGTAATAATTTAGAAAATAATACACGTTATCTTAAAACACTTTCAACAGCAATTGATCAATTTAAAAAATATAATTTAGATGCACTTTTTATTATAAATCAAGCACCAGGTCAAGCTTTATTTAATATTATTGAACGACGTTTATCACCTATGTCACATGATTTAGCTGGTCTTATACTTCCACATGATCATTTTGGTACACATTTAAATGATGGTGGTTTAACTGAACATGCTGAATTAGAAAAAGAAAATTTTAAAATGACAGCTGATGTTTTAGCTGAAGTTTGGAGTATGAATGTACTTGATGAATATCCTGTTGTTGCTGAATATATTAATCCACCATTATTAATTGATGAACAACTTAAAATGGTTGATAGTACATTAGCTTTAGATAGTATTATTGATCGGTATATTTATATTAAACAAAAAAATTCAATTTAAATATTAAATTTTTTTGTTTTTTTTTAGAATTTGTTCTGAAGAAGAAGAAGAAGCACCACTTGAACAACGTATAACTCAAACACATACAACAACAACATTTCCAAAAACTGAAATTAAAACTGAATATGATATTGATGAGTAAGAATATTTTATATTTTATAATCATATACAAAAAAAAAAAAAGTTAAGATTAAAATATTTAATTATTAATATTTTAGATATTGGTGTGCAACACATGTTCTTCAAACTCAATATACAATACAAATAATACGTTGTAATAATTCATCATGTTGTACACCATGGCGTTCAAATTATATACGTGTATTTCCTCATCGTTTTCTTCCACCACCAGTACCATTTAATCGTTCATCAAGTGGTGTTAAAATGTCTGATATTGAATCATCATCAGCAAAATTAAATATAATATCACCATTTTATGGTAATCTATTTCAACGTATACAATTTCATGGTATTGTTATTAATCGTACACATAATGATTTATTACCATTTGATGCATGTTGTCCATCATTACAAATAAAATTATCTTCACGTATATGTTCAATATGTAAACAATATATACCATCATCAATACGTTTACGTAATCATTATAAAATTCATCAAGAACAATATGCATCAAATTTTATTGATTATAATAATAATAAAGAAGAAGATTTTATTGATGATAATGATTTAAATGATCCATATGAAATGTCAATGTTACAAATAAAACCAACACAAAATGGTGTTTGTTTATTTACAGATATGATTGAATGGTTAAAATCAGATTTTGAAGATGATCCTATTGTTGATACAAAAATTAAATCAACAGCAGCAACAGCATCAGCTATGATACGAAAAGATAAACAAATGGCAGCTAATCAAATAACAACAACAACAACAACAACAATTCAACAAGAAAAAACAATTTCAATAACAACAAATAATAATTTTACACAAGAACAAGTTACAATAATAACAGATGATACACAAACAACAACAACAACTGAAAGTCAATGTTTAGTTGATGTTCAAACAGAAAATAGCAGTATGTTAGATGCTATGGAACAATTAGTTATGATTGATGATGGTGTAAGTTCAATTGGAAATGCACCAAGTCAACAAAGTTGGGATGATCTTGATGATCTTGTTGAAAAAATTTAATTTTAATTCATTTTAGTGTATTGTTTTTCATTTTTAAGAATTTTTTTTTTTTTTTTTTGTGTAACAAACTAAATCATTTTTAATCACTTTATATTATTTCTATAGTTTAGTCTTGTATTATGAACGTGTGGTTTTCTTTTTTTTTTTTGTCTCATAGATATTTGTAAAACTTTTCTTTGTAGTGTGTTTTCATTTTTCTAGTTGTGGAATTTATGAAGATGATGATTGTAAAAAAAACAAAAATATAACTGTATGAATGATGATATGCATTCACTTTTTTTTTGTAGTTTTGCGTTGTTTTTTTTTTCTTCTTTGTGAATAAAATTTTTGAGAAAAATTTGAATAAGTTTTTCTCTAAACAAAAATGATGTTATATTAGATTTCACTAAAGAAATTATTCATTGATAGAAAGTTGGTTTTCTATAAAAAAAAAAATAGAAATCGAATATGTTTATCAATAAATATTTTTTTGTTGTTGTAAATACTATAGTATGGTAATTATTATTCAATTATTGAGTGAAAAGTTCGTAAATATATATATATGTAATCAAAGATAACTCGAGGTATTTTTCTATCAATCTTTTCTTTTTCCGTATTGTTGATCTAAAGCAAATAAAAATAGCAGATATAAACTTAGATGCATAGAATTTTATAAATATTTGATAGGTATTTCTTTCGTTGATTGACGACGGAAAAAAAAACTTATACGTGCATTTATCTATAACATTGACGATGATTAATCAATTGATATTTATCTAGCATCAACTAACAAAGTTTTGATAAGATATAAAACAAATCTTTGCAGAATACATGTTTTATAAATTTAAATTATTTAATATGAAAGAATTTTCAATATTGAATTTTCTTACATTTGTATAACATATGAAATTTTCTTTTAAATATGTTCTATATCGAAATTTTATCGATGAAGTATGTCATTATAAAAAGCATAAAATCAAGTTATAAACATCATAAAGTAAAAATTTATTATTCTAAAAACATCGATTTTTTTTTATTCGAGATTTTGTGTTTTGTAAGATTGTACTACTAATTACTAATTTTGTTTCTGAAAACGATTATATTTAGTTTTATAGAAATTCTTCTGTCATAGTGCACTTATTCTATGTAGAAGTGTTGACTTGATTTCAATAATTTACAAAAATTCTGTTTGAAACTTTTTTCTCGAAAATAGAAAAAAATTTTCGAACCATTTCAAGACTCACAACTAAATAATCACAGAAAAATTCTAAGCATATATTCTGCAGAGCACAATATCGATTGATATCTTTCCGACGTTTTTCATAGTTCACACTGTTTTTTTTGTTGTATCGAAATATACAATTTGTAATTCTGATTTGACTCGAAAATTACTAATATTTTTCATCTTTATTCAATAGCATCATTAAAAATTGTCATTGTTTCAATTCTTATGTGATGTATTCGCGACATAAGAAATGATTTAGTATGTTCCAACACACATATATTGAGATCGATTTAGTTGATTACTTGAATAAAAAATATGTCATGCCAAAAATAACAATATTAATAATATCGTTGTTTCAAACACAAAGGAATGAGTAGTTTTGAAATAAAATTTTGTGCAAAACTATACATTGAATCTTTTGATTAAAAACAAAAAAGAAGTACGATGTAACTTATAAATAATCTATGAAATATCAATTGAAAATGTGAGATTGTTTATTAGTTTTTAATTTAACAAATTTATAATCTTTTGTTTTTTTTTATTATGTAAAAATAATTTTTTTTTTAAATAACAAATTGAATAAAACGAAAGAAAAAAAAAGACAAGAGAATTATAATATTAATCAATCGGGAGATGGTACTTTTAAACGAGAAGATGATATAGTTGAATTAGTTATTAAATTATTATCATAATTAACATTAATAAATAATTCTGGTGATTTTAAATCATCAGTAACAATAGTTATTGTACGTGATGGAGAACGAAGATCAATAGCTGAATCTTCACTTATTGAACTATTTTGTGATGAAATTTGTCGTAATTTTTGAGTACGTGTTAATGGTGGTGCAGCACTTTCACCTCGAAGTACTGGTTCAAGAAATGAAAAATCCATTGGTTCAACAACATCAGGTGGTTGATAATAAGTTTCTATTGTATTAGATATTTCTGTAGTTGATGATATTTTTGTATCAGTTAATTTATTTTCTGATGTTGATAAACGTCCATTTATTGATGATAATGATTTTGGTGAATTACTACGATGTCGATGACGAGATGATGAATTTCTAAGTGATGATAATGATGGTGATGATACAGGTGGTATTATTGGTGGTCGATCATCAGGTTCTTCAAGTACAATTTGAACAAATGATTCAACTGGATCTTCTATTGTTTGAGTTATAAGATCAATAGGTGTCATAAGTTCAAATGGAATTGTTGGTGGTGTTGATGGAGTTGGAATTCTACCATCATATATAGTTACTGTACGTCGTTGTTCTTCATATGATGCATTTGATAATGATGATTCATTTGAATTAGCTGTTGTAGGAAGTAAATAAAGTGAACCACTATTACCACGTGGTGATAATTGAATTGTTGGATCAGGTTGACCACAATATGATGCTCGACGTGCTGATCCAATAAGACAATGAAATGTTGTTGAAGCTGTACGCATCATTGAACTTGTTGAATCCAAAAGCATATTTAATGATGAATTTTTTTGTTTTAACATATATGATTCATTAGTATTAAATTCACCAGGATAATATAAATTATGATTTGATAATCGAAATGATGCACTATCAGAAAGACGTCTTTGTTCCATCTAAATAATTTATATAAGATATCAAATTTATTATATGCAATGACGTTTTTATATTTTCTTCTTTTTTTTTTCATGAATAAATATATTAAAATAATATTCTCTTGAGATCGAATATCGAAGATTAATTTCGGTTTTTCTGGATTATTCAATTTAATTTTTTTTATTAATTTTCAATTCATATAGAAATAGTTTCAAACGGAAAACAAATAACTTGATTTATATTTTATCAAAAATACTTTTTTTTTTCATAGTCATGTAAATTCTTTCGCATTTTTTTTTTTGATGTTTTTATGACATTCAAGAATATATTTATAATATTACAAAAAAAATAAATAAATATTAAATATATTAATCGTATTTTATTTAAACTTTCTCATAATAGCTAAAGAACAAAGTTTATTCAGCGATTAAGATTTACATGACTTTTGTTCGGAGGCTATGATTAGGCTAAAAACTTCTTAAGAATAAAAGATGTTCTTTTTCTCTTTGTTTAATTAGCATAACGAAAACATTTATTCAGACAAATTATACAAGAGTTATTCAAGTGAGGCAACTAAAATGTCATCTGTTATTTATCACAACTTCTACTTTCAATGTTATCTAATAAAATAAGGCTTTATTCACATCATGTTTTTAATATATATATATTTATTTATTTATTGAATTTCACACTTACATTAGACTGATTAGTGTGTTCCATAGCATCTGTATAACCAACAAAATTAGCACATACAGATAATCTTCGTTGATCCATGTTCACACGATTGTTTTTTTTTTGTTTTATAAATTATTGCTATTATTATTATAGTTCGTATTGATAGAATATGAATGGATGTGCGTGTTGAAAAACAAAGTTGTCAAATCAAAGAGAAAAAACTCATTTATAATATCCTGTTCTATGCATTTATGAATTTTCTTTTTTTTTTTTTTTTTGTTTGTGTCCCGTGTTGCCATTTTTTTTTATGGTAGTATATGAGAAAAAATTTCATGTAAAAGGAGAAGAACACACTAGAGCAAAGGAAAAAAGAGACCTAATCATTATTTTTTCCATTTTTTTTCCTCGTAGGTTTTTTTTTTCTCTTTTGCTCTATCGAATAGATAATTCTTTTTTTTTTTTCTAGCATGTTTCACACAATCTCACTTGTAGTAATAGTAATCAGTTAAAGCAAATTGAACGATGCATATATATATATTCATAAGTGTCAATTTTATGGGGGCGGATATATTTTGATCTTGACATGACTTCTATATTTCATTTTCTCATTCGTCATCAAAGATTTTCTTTAATTATTATTTCTCTTAGTACCATAACACATTTGTAGATATTCTTCGATGTTATTTTTCTTTCTATCGTTTGATAAAAATTCTGAAGTAGATCACATATTGCTAAATTATTACAATTGATAATAAACTTTAAGAAAAAAAACAACAATAACACGTCATGATTCGTGCATAAATGTATATTTCTTATAAACTTCTTATTCTATTATTCTTACAACTAAACTGTTAATAACTAAAGAAAAAAAACAAAACAATGTTTCTTTGACGAGATTGAAAGAAACTTCTACGCATGTCGATAAACCTAAACTTAGATTTTTTAGAATCGGAAAAATAAATCGGCTTTTATTTTTCTGTTGATTTAAAAGAAACTAATTGTAGCAATAATATACAATAGTATAGAAACGATTAATGTCTATGTCGCAGGAGAAATTAAAATTCAGGAAAATTTAAAATTTTCCTAGGAAAAATTAAAATTTTAATTTCTCCTAGGAGAAACTAAAATTTCAATCTTAACTGGATATTTTCTAGGAAAACTTAAAATTTTAGTTTCTCCTAGGAGAAATTAAAATTTTAATTTTTCCTATAGGAGAATTTTAAATATTCCTAAACATATAAAATAAACTTCATATTTTTATTTTTTCTATGGGAAAAATTAGAATATTTTTTACGTCCAGTAGAATCGATAGAGAATCAGAAGCAAATAAAAATGTACACTTAAACGCCTAGTATATCATTTGAGTAGATAGTCAAATCTCACGCTCTTATGTCCCTGGAACAGTTTTATAAATTACTTGATAATCATATCGAAGGTTTAAATGACAAGTGTCAAGATAAGTTTTCTATAAAACAATCACTATATGATGATATAATTTTGTTTCTCCGTGATGATTAGGGAGATTCTTAGCTCAAATTCTGGGTGAACAGGTATAATCTCCTCACAGTTTCAACCACTAGATCTATTAAATTTTTATCTAACTGTAACGTTCGTGACTTACATGATGTCGATTCAACAGCTTTACTAGCAATGACGTTCATTCAAGCCTGTAAAGCTTATGTAAGTGCAGGATTAATTACTCTCACTGAAGCATGTAATTGTAATGGCACTTTTCAACAAAGAAATATCGTTCTCGAGCAGCAAAAATACAATGTGGTACTAAATGTAATTTATCAAAAAACGAAACCACGTTGAAATGTCTACTTTAATCTTTGTATTTTTGAAATATAAAAGTAATAAATTTGATATTATATATTCAGGAATATTTAAAATTCTCCTATAGGAAAACTTAAAATTTTAATTTCTCCTAGGAGAAACTAAAATTTTAAGTTTTCCTAGAAAATATCCAGTTAAGATTGAAATTTTAGTTTCTCCTAGGAGAAATTAAAATTTTAATTTTTCCTAGGAAAATTTTAAATTTTCCTGAATTTTAATTTCTCCTGCGACATCTATATTTTAATTTTTGTTCTAAGTTATTTAAACCTAAAATATTGTGATTGTTCTACTATTTTATTTATTTATTATTTATGTAATTGAAATATCATGCATGATAAATAAATGAATAAGTACTTACCTAAAGTATATTGTTTTCTTTTTTTTTTTTTTTGTATATTACAATGAATAATGTCTGCTTACTCATTCAAAACATCAAAAGGTTATGAAAATAACAAATGAATAGGAAGATTGATTAAATTATAAGTAATAAGAAAATAAAAAAAAAAGAACGAGTTAATTTAATTTTTGTTTTTATAATATCAATTTATTGATTACTTTCTTATAATAGTTAATATACATATTTAAACTACTTGTTTTTTTTTACTTCATGATATATATATATTCTATTTTTATTTTAACTTTCTAGTGAACTAAATGTACTTTATATAAATTTTAATATCTGATTAAAGTTAATTATAGTCAATTAATATACAATAAAATGTTGGTGAATTCTAGAAAAATGATTTTTTTGTTTTTACAATTATTATTATCTTTTAATAGATCAATTAATTCTGAGAAGACAAAAAAAAAAATCATGTTTCACATTATTCTTTTTGAATAACAATCATTTGTATTTTTATTATTCTTCTCAACTATCATCCTTTTTCCTTCCTGTTTTACGCACGATATGACAAAAAAAATAAAACAATATAAATATTTTTATTTGACTATTTCAAATATAAATATTTAGATTTTATATTTACCTGATTATTAAAATAAAAAGCAACATTTGGTGTTGAACTATAATGAGAATCATAAAATGTATTTGTAGATAATAAATTTTGATTATAAGAAAAATAATTATTATTGCTATTGATATCCGGTGGTTTTAATGATGTATCTCTTTTTGAAAACATTGTTTTTTGTTTTGTTATAACATCTAACTATTTTAAATGAAGAAGAATGTTAGTTGAATACAATCTTTTATATTAATAGCAAAAAAAAAAAAAAGAAGTATAATTGAATGAAAAGAAAACAAGAAACCATATTAGTATTCATTGAATGCACTTTGCGGAAGATGACGTTGAAAACAGAACATCTGAAAAATGTGTAAAAGAATATTCTTATAATCTTATGTCTATATTATTATTGTTGTCGGATAGAGTAGTGAGAATATTTTATATCTATACGCATCATTATATTGTATTATCGTCTTTCTTTTCATATATAACTGTGCATCAAACTACGATGAATTTCTCGTTGTCTTAAGACTAGAAACTCTTACAAATGTAAGAAGAAGAATAAGAAAAAGAAAAAAAAAAGGAATGCATGATCTAGTATTCTATATGATGCTTACATTGCTGTTGGTGTCTATAATTATATTGCGAAGTTTTGCAGGTTTTTATTTTTCTTAAGAAAAAAAAAAAATAATAATGAATCAATTTGATACGATTTTCTACGAATAAACTATAATGATATGTCAAAAATAATACCCAGCTTTCTTGAAAGTAAATGTAATCAAATCGATTAAGACAAATTATAGTATACTATGAAAATACAGAAATAAAAAAAAAGAAAATCTTGTTATAACGAGTTTTCTTCTTCTTTTTCTTTTATATACTATTCTATGCATTTTAGAGATAAGACGAAAAAAAAAAAAAAATTAAAAATGATAAGTACTAGGTGAAAAACGGAAATAAAAGAAAATTAGATAGATTCTTTCTATTTATTAAAATACAATCATTTATGAATGAAGTATTTGAAAAAATTTTCTTTTAAATTAACAATAGTCAATTATTAAAAATTTAAAACTTATTTGAATCTTCTTCTGTTGGATTAAGTTCTTTAGAAAAAAAATTTTTTTTTTGAAAATAATTCCCATATAATAAACGATTATAAAACTTTTGATAAAATAAAATAAAAGACGACATGACTTTATATTAAATGTTTCTTCTTTTGATGTTAATATGTTGAAAAGAAAAAGAGTTCTAATAAAATAGACGCAATCTTTTAATGATATGTCATCATTGATGATAAAAATAGTTTTTATATGTCTATTTATATTTTATGAAAAAAATTAAAATTTTCTTTTTTTGTTTTTATTTATGTAAAATCTTAGTTTGTATTGTATGTAATACTAATGTAATAAAATTTTTACATGATATTTGTCTTAATTGATTCCATTTATATATTTGTTTATCTTTAAATTTTTCATATATTAATTTCAAATAATATCCCATATATGTTGTTTTAAATTGATGCATATAACTTTTTGATGGAAAAATATAAATAAAAAATGTTATTGATGGTGGTAAATAAACAAGAATATTAAAAGCAATATGTATTCGAAGAATTGATATATTTCGAGCATCTTCACATTCATCTTTTAAATGAAGAATTAAATGTGGAAGATTAGATAAAATAATAAATAATGGTGGAATAAAAAAATGTTTACGTTTTATACATTGAATTATAAATACTCGAAAATAATCAGTACGATCACGAACAAATAAAGTACGTCGTGTTATACTCATAAGCATAAAAATACTAGCAATAAAATGTATTGTTAGCGGTATAATAACATGACATGTACGAAGAATTTTATCAATTATATCTAATGGTAATGGATAAGCAAATGTACATGAATATAAATTAGGATGCATTAAATCAGGTAATGGACGTCGAGCAATTATTTCATGCATATGTGTACCAATTGTTATTAAAAGACCAATAATTGATGATATAATTGAAAATCTTCGAGAACGATATATATCAAAATTAAAACATTCCAATAGAACAAATTCAATTATTAATGTTGAACTTAACCACATACAAGTATCACCCATTAAAATAACAATAACAGGTATTATATTACATGCTGCATATCGATAAGAATAAGCTGTTGTTAATGCATCAAATTTTAACATTGTTAACATTCGTAATTGCATACCAATAATTGTAATTAAACCTGATATACAATAAAATATTTGTAACATACCACAATTTGTTAAACGTATATCATGTAAAAAAAAAGTTTGTAAACATGCTATATTATTTATTATAGCCATGAATAACATTAGACTTATAACAAATGTATAAGTAAATTCAGGTACATTAAAATTTGAATTTGTTAAAGTTTGTTCAATATCCCATCGCATTGCAAATGTCAATGAAAATTTTATTACATTAGTACTTATCTCACAACTATTACCAGCATAACATGGTGAACATATACATGTTTCATTTAATGAACATATACCACCATTTAAACAATCACTTATGCATGGCATTCTAGCGAAACTAACAACTTAATACTTAAATATTAAAGATACGTCGTAAAGTAAGCTGTAAACGTATACATATATATATATATATTCTTTTCATTTATGTTAATTGTCCTTAATTATACTTCTCAGAATATACCAACTATACATATTACGATATAATTTTTTAAAAACAATATTTACCTAAGAAATGAATATAAAATAGATCAAGCAATATTATAATTCTATTGATCAGAGGATGTAGATATTTTATTGATTTTATTATAAGAAATAAAAGGAAAAAATAAACTTATATATGCAGAACATGAATTTTTTCGCATGAAAAAGTATAATATTTTTATTATAGTATTAAGATAGATCCTTTGATGCGAATATAACCATCTTTTTTGCACACTATAATTACTATAGGATATTGCAATCATTTTTGTAAAGTCTTCTAGAAAAAAAAAAAACAGCACACGAAAACAAATTTTATATTAAAAAAAAAACGTAAAGCCGTATGAATCGAATACAAACTTAATAATATTCTAGCAGAAACCTACAGTATACAAATAGGTGAATTTCTTGCTTTTTTTTTTCTTTTCTCATTCAGATAATATTTCAAATAGGAGAAAAGACTCAGTATTATGATTACAATCAATAGTAATATGTATTCATTGTTATTGAATTAATTTTTGTACTTTTTGATCTAGCCTTATTAATAAGTCATATTGTATATAACAATCATCAATCAAATAGTATATAGAATAATTCATAAGAATATGTTTGACTACTACTAGTTTATAAATTCGACTCAATGACATTTTATTTCATTAAAAGATAAATGTAAAAATATTAAGTGAAAAATAATAAATGATTATAAATATTAGTTCTTAATACAATTTGAAGAAAAAAAACAAACAAACAAACAAAATTAAAATAAAATATAAATTTAATAAACATTTAAGATTGATATTCAACTTACAAAGGTATATTATCTATTGAAGAAAAAAAATGTTAAATAAAAAGTCTTTTTTTCTTATTTTGTTTTAAGACAAATATAATAAATATAATGGTTGAACGATAAAAATAATTTTCTACGTTTAAAAGTAGCAAAAAAATATTCTAGAAAATTCATTTCATAAAAAGAAAAAAAAAACTCATTGAATTAATGACATCATTATTAAAACAAGCAGATCGACATTTAATCGAGAAATTTTCATCATAATATTAAAAAACTGTATCAATTTCAAATGATTGTTTTTTAATAGCGTATTATGAACGAATGTTTTGCATATGACCACACACATATTAGAAGTATTGAAATATAATACAATGAAGTTTACTCAGTATTTTTATTTCGTCCAAAAAAAAAATTGGCAAGTAACTCTTTAACTTAAAAATATTTTCATTAAAATTTCTTTTCTTTTTATAGTTACTGCCAATTTCATTAAAAGGTTTCATATTTAATTCATCAATATAAAAATAAAATAACATTATTATTATTATGTTTTATTTTTTATTTAAAATAAAATAGAAATTAAAAATTATCAATTTGTCTTCTTCATTATATCATTATTGTTAGATATTTCATATAAAACAAAAAAAAATTCGTTTAAATACTTTTGTTTTTTGTTTCAACTAGTCAATTATTCACTTGAACATATGTTTGATCCATTTAAACTTATAGCTCATTTTAACAAAACAAAAAAAAAAAACTTTATTGAAAAATAAATATTATGACAAAAAAAGAAATATATATTTGCAAAAAAAAAAGTAATGTTTTTTGTACTTTGTACAGAGGTCAAACGAATGTTTTTACTGCTGTGTTTTTGTTTGGCATCATCGTCTACAAAAGTTTTACAATTTTTTTTTTCTTTTTAAAATTTCATTATTTACTCAACTAAACAACAAAATACAATTTTGAATTTGGTCACATCAACAGTCGTCAAATTTTTTTCTTTTTTCGAATACTAGTTGTATGTACAACTTTTTTTCTTTTTGTGTTCTATGCCCAGGGAGTTTTGTAAAAAAAAAAAAGTTTCAATGTAATTTATCTTTTTTCTTTGTAGATTTAATTAAATTAATAATTAGAATAAATTTGTAGTTATTCGTTTTATTTTTTTTTAATCATTCATATTCTTCTTTCTTTACTTTATTCGTCTAATATAGACAATGACTTTATTTAAAGGCGAAAAGACGTGAAGAAAGTGAAGTGAGAAGTATATGAAAAAAAAAACAGTAGAAAAAAAAGAAGAAATCATCAGACTACATGCTCACAATGTTGTTCTTTGTTGAGTCAATACGTGAGTAACAGAAATTATTGTCTTCTGCCATTTTACCTACATATATACATAGAAACATACACACAACAGGTAACTTATGGCATTAATCTGTAGCGAAGTTGATAGGATTTTATATATCTATATATATTTTGATCTTCTTTTCAAAAAAAAAATCATCATGAGAAGAATGAAATTCTAGTAATATAGAAAGATTTAATAACACATTAGTTCATGTACTTTAACTAATATGCTTTTTTTTAATCTAAGAAATTTTCTTTTTTTTTTACAAAAAATTAGTTTTTTCTTTTGAAAGAATTATTTCATGAAATACTTAGAAAAAAACATTTGAATAAAGACCTTATAAGTTAAATATGTGGAATAAAATATATTCTTTGTTTTTGAAAAATAAGGGTTTCGAATCTTCTACCTAAGAACAAAAAAAATAAGTAGAAAAGATATTCTTCAAATTACTATTATTATTAATGTCGATTAGATGAAAAATTATTTACACTGACATCATCATTGAATATAAAATCTTCCGAAATTTCTTTTTATTTTATACCACATCATCTATCTTTCTTATGATCTCTATTGCTTCTCATGCAATGTCATTCATATAAGAAACGCACAATTTTTTTTTTTTTTTTCATAGTCATATACAAATAGAACACCGCGACACATTACAGCTTTCACAAACGACAACAGTAACGGAAGAAAGAAAAGGAATTTCAATTCCATTACTGTCGTCGTTAACCATAAAGCTTATAAGAAACTTCTTAATTTCCTGAGATAAGTGCAAGAAAAAAGAGAACAACATTAATAGCTGCTCTAGAAAAATTAATTAATTCATTACTAGAAGTTTGTTTTTCAAGATTTAGTTAAATTATTCGTCGAAAAATGACAACATCAAGATCATCAAATTATCATGCACCTTCATCAATAAGCATATCAAGTCGTACGACAGAATCACCAACATTAAGTAATAATCATAATTCTGAAAGTGATACGGTTTTAGTAGCAAAAAAATTAAGTAGTATTAGTTTGGTTGAACGTGAAGAACGACAACAATCACTTGAACGTCTCGAATTTCTTAAAACGGTAAGAAGATTTTTAGGAAAAAAAAATGAATATTTTATCTCCTAATCTTTATTTTCTTAAGATATATGTATGTAAAAAAAAAAGGGTCTCAAAAATAATATGATAGTTTTTTTTTTCTCTATGTAAACAATCTTTTTCTTTTCGTTGCATATTGACTTGAATGAAACATTTGTATTGTTTGAATGGAATATAACAAGTCACATAAAAAGCAAACTAAATATTTGCTTCCTCATTTTTCATCATCTTTGTTCAATGAATGTATTTTTTTTTTTTTTTTGATTCATAAAATTATTCTTTCAGTTCAATTCAATAACTATTAATAGAATTCATTATTCAAATATGAAATATAAGTAAAATAAAAATAGAAATTTCGTCGAGTCTTTTTCTTTTTTTATTATGAAATTCAATATAATTACGTATAAGAGTATAAAAGAAATATTAATTCTTTTTCTAGACTTTTTTTTTTTTGTTACTGGAAGACATTACAACATATGTCATTAAAGACAGAATATTAAAAAAAAAGAAAAGATTTTTTTAAGCTTGTCTCTAATCATCTATTGTTTCTGTCTACTAGAGGGTTTTGATTATGACATTAATTGTTACATGAATTAAATTAATTTTACTTTTACGTTCTTGATTAATTAAAATTTTATTTTAACATTATTCTAAAAAAAAAAATCAATGTAATGAAAATTTTTATCTGAAAGCAATAATTACTTGTCTAGACATAGAATGATTATTATTTAAGCTTTTTTTTTCTATCATTTATGAGAATCATTTCAAAAAAAGAAAATAATAATAATCTTCTAGATCAAAGAAAAATTTATTAAGAAAAAGATTGAATATTCTTAATATATCTTTTAGTTTTGTCTTAATATAAATAAGTAATCGAAATAATAAAAAAAAAAAAACTAAAATATTTAATTCTATTAGGTTGGTACAGGTTCTTATGGTCATGTTCTTATTGTACGAGATCGTGAAACATCAAATTATTATGCATTAAAAATATTTTCTATTACTCATGTTGTACAATCACGACAAGTAAATAAAATTTTACTAATAAAAATATTAAATATAAAAAAACAAAAAAAATTTATATATGATATATTAATTTTATATTTAAAAAAATTTTAGACTGAACATGTTAAAAGTGAAAAAGAAATTTTATCAGCAATTAAACATCCATTTATTGTTCGACTTTATTGGACACATCATTCCGATCAATTTCTTTATATGCTTTTTGATTATATGCCTGGTGGAGAATTATTTTCATATATGAGACGAAAAGGTATATTTGATATAAAAACATCATTATTTTATATATGTGAAATAATACTTGCATTTGAGTATTTACATTCATTACAAATTATCTATCGTAAGTTTTAATATATCAAATTAAAAGAAAAAATAATTTTGTCTAATATTATAAATAGGTGATTTAAAACCAGAGAATATACTTCTTGATGCTGAAGGTCATGTTAAACTTGTTGATTTTGGTAAAAAAAAATAAAATCATATCATATGGATAAATGTTTTCTTTTCTTTTTTTTTTGTTTTTATAAAAAAATAGGTTTTGCAAAAAAAATTCTAAATAAAACATTTACAACATGTGGTACACCTGATTATCTAAGTCCAGAATTATTTAAAAATACAGGTCATAATAAAAGTACAGATTGGTGGAGTTTAGGAATTTTATTATTTGAAATGTTAACTGGAGGTATAAAATAATTTCTAATATATATATATCTATAGAAATTCTTCAAATATATTTTATATTATTAGGAACACCATTTAATCCAAATCAAAATGAAAGTGAAATACCTAGTCGTGTATTAGCTGGTCGAATAGCATGGCCACGTACAATTGATGAAACAACAAAAGCATTTATTAAAAAATTACTTACACAAAATCCAGATAAACGTCTTGGTGCTGGTAGAAATGGTTCACGTGAAGTAAAAGAACAACCAATATTTGTATCTATTAAATGGGATGATGTTTATGCACGAAAATTAAAACCACCTATTGTACCATCTGTTAAACATCCAGGTGATACATCATGTTTTGATCAATATCCAGAAGATTGGAAATCAGCAGCATTTGCATCCGATAAAGAATTGGATTTATTTGTAGATTTTTAATTAACAATAATATTTCTCCTTTTTTTTTTTCTATAATTCAATTTGTGTATATATATACAAATGCTGATCAAATATGGCCATATTCAGTCAGTGACTGTTTGTTTTTTAAAATTAAATTTTCAATAATGTCATTAACAAAAAAAAAAGAAGAAGAACATGACATTATTGATGAAAAAAAAGTTTTCATTACTCTGTACTTCTGCAGAATAATATTGTATATTCTTAATATTGAAATAATTAATTTTATTGACGAACATTTAATTTTAAATTAAACTATTTATTGAAGAATTTTTTTTTTTTTGATGAAAAATAATAATAAGAAATAAATAAATTTTATTATAATTTGATCAAATTAAGAAGTATTTATTTTGTAGAATCAATTTACAATAAGATTTTATTGATATAAAACTATCAGAAAAATAATTAAAATCAGATAAAAATATATTAAAAAAAATGATAGATAAAGTTAGAAATCAGTGATATAAGTATTGATATATATTTTCTTTAAATCAAAATTTTTTTTTTTTATTTAACATAAAACAGAAGAATAATTTCTAAAAATAAATTCAAAAATTTCTAGTACATTTGACATTATTTATATCTCTACAGTTATAGAAGATAAGAAACTTAACCTCTAATATAGAATAGACCTCGATATTTATTATCTATACTGTGTAAATATCAAACAATTATAATAAAAGGAAGAAAAAAAAACTAGAATATTACTAGCATAAGAATCAAAATTTATTAGACATCATTTTATTCTTGAAAAGGAAGGATGAAACATCATATCATATAATTTTCTACATAACTTTCATCTAAATTATCTATTCCATTATAGTTATTTTTACGTGCTACATGACACGCTAATATATTATATAGTGCAGAAGAGTACTTTTTAAATAATATAATGAGAATATTTTTTTAAAGGTCATATGAACTAAATTATTAAAGATAAAATCTACCTTGAATTTAATTCAAATATTAGATATTTTTTTTTTGTTACTATTGTAAAGTGAACTAAAAAAAACATTATATATTTAGTTTTAATAATTTTTTTCATAGTTAATTCAGTTAATATTTTTCATTACGGATAGGTTATAGTGTTGTATTCTTTTGAGTAGAATAGATGATCTACATAAAAATGAAACTTCATTTATCAATTTTTAGACAAAAAAAGAAAAAATTAAATCAAATCATATTTTGAAGAGTAACATATATTACAAAATCAAAAGATAAGATAAATATCAAAAATTTGATTTAATCATCAATATATCTAAAAATTATTTAATAGATACTGTAGAATATGCGGAAACAATTTTAAATGATTCATCATAGTAAAGAAATTTGAGTGAAGAGATGAGAATCATTGACAGACAAAAACGTCACACAATTATTTAAAAAGAATATAGCTTTCAAAATTATTGAAAAAGATAATTTTTTGTATGTAACGGATGGCGTATAGAAAACAATACAAAATGTTTTTTTTTTCTTCTTTTAAGGACATTTACCAATATATTAGAGATTTGATTTTAGACTCATTCGATAGAACATTTCCTGCTTGAAAAAACTATTAAGTTTTCTTTTGTTAATGCAAAATTTGAAAGATAAACATCCTCCTCAATCGTTTAATTATGATTTTCAGTTTTTTACAAGCATTTTCTTTTTAGTCTTTATGTTCATCAAGAGCAATTTTCGAAGTTAAGTATTTTGACATCAATGGATAGAGAATTTTCTACTCTCTAGCTCATCAATATTTTTGCTGCTGCCATTCGGAGAAAAAAAAAGGCTTTGAGTCAAATTCTGAAAAACAATGTTATTTCAAAGTGCAATTTGATCCATGAAAAGTTTGTTTTCATATCACTAAATATGAATTTTAATTTTAATCAATATCAAAGTGTTAAGAATGTTAATCAAGTGAAGAAAAAAAAAAAAATTAATCTCATCATGATTCAACCTATTTCACAGCAGGTAACCTGACAGTTTCTTCTTCATTTCTATTCATCTTACAATAATATTGTCTGGTTCATTTATTTCTGCTAGAAAAACGCATAAAATAATATTTCAAAATCCAATTTCTATTCGCAATTATCATGAATCATTAGAAAATTGACAGAAACTATTAAGAATTTTCATTGATATCAATCAAATCATAGTTTCTCTATTTTAAAAAACTAATTCTATTGTATTATCGATAATAAATTTATATATTTTTTTTGTAAAGTTAATATAGTAGTATATGATTCATATTTTCAAATAATTGAGTTCAAAAAAAATAAATTTTTAATATTTATTAATTATCATATTCTACTATTATTTCATAGTAGAGTACAAATATACATATTCATTACATATCACGCGATGTTTAAAAAAAAACAAAGATATAGTAATAGCATCATTTTTTTTTGTTTTTGTCATAAAATAATTTACAAAACAATGAATTCTAAAGTTTATTTAAATAAAATTAATTTTCTTTTACATATAAAAATCAATAATCAATAGATAAAACATTATTATCATTTGAATTTTTGTATTTTCTTATTATAATAGATTTATTATGTTGATGAGAACAAAAAACAAAAATGTATGATAAATATTATTGATTATATGATGTCTTATTTGATAATTTTGAAAGAATCACTTACTTACATCAGCTAATCAATTAATTTCACTAAAATTATGAACGACGCAAAGAAAAAAATATAAAAACAATATATGATACAAGAGTTAAAAAGTACGAAATAGCTTCTTTTAGATCAAAGATCATAAACTATGAACACTTTTAATATGAATATGTAATTTTCTGAATATCAAATAAAAACACAAATTATTTATATATAAACATAAATTAATCAATAAAAAAAAACAAAAAACAATATATTTTTGTGAAATATCTTCATCTAAGTATTCCCAGTAAGTAGTTATTATAATAAGTCAATAGTTTTATATATCATTACTAAATAATATGTAATAAAGACTCACATCCCACATCCTCCTTAGATACTGTTATCAAATTGCACTTGAAAGCATATTCATACGGAGCATATAGTGAAAAACCTTACCGTCCCATATATGGGACACCCGCCGCGAATGGGTTAATTATACAAAAAAAAAGGTTAGTTAACTATAATATAATTGTTCTCAAGTACTTATTATTATTACTGATAAAATCGTGAATTCTTTGTTTCATCTAGTTTTTAATTGTATCAACACATATTTTATCATTCGATTATTTTCTTTAGTTAATTTATTCATTAGTTAGAAGTTTAAGATATGAAAAATTTTTTTATTAAACTATTTATTTAAGAAATTATTAGACTGTTCACCTGTTCATCATAAATTTCAAATAAACGTTCACAATAACTAATTCTTGTTTTTACTATATGTTTTAATCTCGAATGTATTCATCGTTTTTAATAAAAAAAAAAATCTCATTCATAGATTTGCAAAAAAAATTGAATTTATAACTTTTCTTTCTCTATATATAAATTAATCTTTATCAAATTTTAAAACTTATGTATTAACTCAATAAATTAAATATATAATATTGATTTTGAAGAAAAACTAATTTTTATCGATCTTTACTTCTTTGGCTTGCTTAGTTTTTTTTTTTTTTTTGTTCAATCATAATATAAAAAATAGAATAGAATTGCATTTTAATCATCAAAGAAAGTTCAACAAGCCGAAATAATCAATATATAAGATGTATAGAATAACAATTCTTTAATATAAACATTCAAGATAATACTTGAAAACTCTTCAATATATTGAAGTATTTTATTCTTACGTGTGTAAGTAAGTATTTAAGAATAGAATAATAACTGTTTATTTAAATAAAATTTTCTTAATAAATATGTTCAAAGTTCATTCTAAGAAAGTACTCAGGTTAGAAGGTCATCAATTTTAAATAAATATCATTCAATGAAAAATTTATAATAAAAGATATTTAATATCAATTAAACATTTATAAATTATACATTAGTAATATATAGAACAAAAATGAAGAAAAATGATCTGCTTTTATTTAAAAATATATTGAATGAATTCAATAGATAAATATCTCATTGATAGTTTTAGAATAAAAATGAAAAGAATAATATTTTAGTAAATTATTTCATCTACAGCAAAACCAAAAAACAACACTGTTCAATCTCAACTAAATATAATTCAGATTGAAAATAGACGACGAACAAATAATAATTATGTTGATGACATTTCTAGATACATAACTAAGTATATTTCAATTTATGAAAAATAACCTTGACATCAACGTTAAGCAAAAATAAGTACATAGAATCAGGTGATTTGTCATATTTGAATTGACCTCCCTGTCACAAGCAGATTTTAATAGTCGATGATTAGGATCAGAAATGTCTCAAGATTAATGAATAAGAATGCTAATTGAAAGGTCATCTCTAGTTGAAACTTCGATTTGTAAAATCTATTTATTTAATTTGAACAAATTTCAAAAACAAAAAAAAAAAAACGAAATTCGTGACACTTTTATTTATTGATAAGATTATGTAAATATTTAGAAAAAAGATTTTTAACAAAATTATAAGTTGAAATTAAAATATTTGAATTCGAATATCATATTTTAACATGTATATTAGTGTATAGAGTGCGCTAAGAAATGGTTGTATGGAAAATGTAAAAATTTTGATTAGTTCTTTTTATTATTCAATCATTTTCATGTTTTTGATTACTAAGTATCTTATGTTTATGTTTGTTACTCATCATTTTCTCGTTCCAAATTCTCAATTGATTTTCTTACCTTTCTTTTTTTTTTGCTGTGGGTTATCTTCTTTTTTTTTTCACTTTCATCTAGAACAAACAATGAGTTCAGATGTGACATCTGGCAATGAAAATGCCAATGATGTATCACATTTATCTTCCACTCCGACAACGACTTTAGAATATAGTCGAACAGTATCACAAGATTTACGTTATCTTGATGATGCTCTTACTCATGCTATTGATCAATTGACAATATTTAATAGTGAAACAATGTCTGATCTTTCACTTAAATATGAACTAATGCGTAATAATGAAGTAAGAAGAAATTTAACGTATTTAAGTTATATAATTCCTTTTTTTTTCTGTTGTCTAATCTAGAGTCGTGTTATTGGGTTTTTTGCTCGTCAATTGATGTTATTACAAATGCAAAGAAACAATAGACAAAATGGTGGTTTTCATAGTGAATATTCTAAACTTGATCGTTTTTTATCTGTTATTAATCTCAATAAAAAATCTATTGAAGTAAATTATTTATTTTCTTTTAATTTATTACATGATTATTTTTTTTGTATAGTATATTGTACAACGAATAACATTTGATGATCTATTAAGTAACAAAACATCAGAATATGAACAAATTTTATATGATGCTGGTATAACAGAAATTGAACAAAAAGATTTTCATAATGCACTTACTGCACTTAAAGATTGCATCGGTATTTTTGTTGGATTTAATTCTTTAGAATTTCTTTTTCAAAATTTATTGATTGTTTTTTTTACTTTTATAAGATTATTTTTCTAATGGTGGTACAAATGATAATGGACGTTTTTATTGGCATACAGAAATACCAACTACACCTAAAAATTCTCAACATCGTTTGTCAGATACTGGTAACAAAACATTATTACTAATAAAATTGACTTTTTCTTTTTTTGTGAAGTTCTTCTAACTCCACCTAATACCGATACAGTAAGATCAATATCTGTATCTTCATCGGTCTCAACGGACTTTGGAGTTACAACGAATAATAATAATAATCAAATGACAGTACCATTATCTCCACATACACGACGAACTAATCGTAAATAGAAGTTTATTTTCGAATATTTATTTCAAAAAAAAAAGAAAACTATGTATATATAGCATCTCATACACCACCACCATCTCGTTTAAATCAATTATATGTAAATGGAAAAGGTAAATGCGAACATCCAAGTAAGAAAAGTACAGTTGATCCTTCAATTTTTAATACGTAAGATAATATTCATGATTTTATATTTGTTTAAATACTCTTCTTTTTTTTGTTTTAATTAAGTAATATTAATCTTCCTCGTAATACAGATCTACAATTACCTATTGAAGGTAATTCATCTCGTCGAAGTTCATATGGTTCAGATTCAGAAAGTCGTTTAGCTTCTGGTAAGTTATAAATATAATTAAGAAAAAAAGAAAAAACAAAAACAAATAGAAGATTATTACAAATCTTCTTTATATCGTAACAGAACACGAAAAAAAGTCTCTATTATATCTGTATTTATTGCAATAAATATATATATATAAGACAATAGGTAAATATTTATAGGGTGATAAAAAAAAAATTTAAAGCTCTGTTAGAATGTATATTTACTTTTTCTTTTTGAAAAGGTAATTCTATAGAGATGAATATATTTTTTTTTTATCATTTGACGGTAAAATCAAAATATAATAGAACAGATCTTTTTTTTAATATATGCTATGTTTAAACATAGATAACATTGCATATTTAAATATAAGTATTATCAATGTCAATATTTTTCAATGTTAACAATAGATTTCTACTTTTATTATTCTAAAGATCAATCTATCGTCAAACTAAATTTGATTATTGTAATAGAAGAAAATTTGATTATAAAAATATTTTTATTATACTCGATTTATTTTACTAGTACATAAGTATAAACTAAAACATTAACATACAGAATGGTATAAAACATCGAATACTTTCAGCATATTTAATGTTTTTTTTTTTTATCATGGATAAATATTTAAAATACAAAATGCAATCGTTTTTTTATGGACGTATGTATATACATATATTTCTTTTAGGTCTTCCACCTGAAAAAAAATCGATCTCAGATCAAGTATATCCAAATTAGCTGAAATTTTCAGTCCTATATCATAACATTTGACAGAGATATTCAAAGATCGAAAATAACTCATTTGACAAGCAAGATTTCTCTCTCCAGGCTCATTCTATATATTTAATTCTTTTTTTTTTGTTATTGGAAAGAACATGTCAGGATGTGAAGTGCCTACTAGAGCTCATTTCTTTTTTTTATATATCTAGTAAAAACAAAACATAATTTAAAAGAAAAAAAAGGGTTCTAGTAGGCACTGTATCTTGACATGCTCTTTCAAACAAAACAAAAAGATTTAAATATATAGAATGAGCCTGGACAGAGAATTCTTATTTGCGCGTTCAAGAAAGCATAAACTGAGAAAAAAAAAATTTGTCGATTTTTTTTGAATAGGAAGTGACGAAAATCTTCAAAAATTTTTGAAAAAAAAAAGATACTAACGAGGGATCATTCTCAACTGTCACATCGCTTTTAAGTCGAGCATATACGCATTATGTAGATCCTAACGATCTATGAATTCTCTGAAAAAAGTTCGTGCCGCTAGCTTATTATTGCTGAGATACTGCCTTTTTACTGTATGTTTAAGAAAAGAGAGCTGTGGTCCCCCTCAGAAACACTTGGAAAACTGAATTTTGAATTTGAATTTCAAACTTTGCATAGATATAGAACTCAATGAGAATACTTTATTGTGAAAGTTTCAGCTTTTTTCATTGCACCTATCCTAAGATACAATTATCATAAAATTGCTTATATACCTCAGCGAATCCGATGTTCTTATCTCAGACTAGGAGTAACCAAAAAATCTGAAACATTCACAATAAACTGTTCTCATTGAGGTCTATATACAAGTAAAGTTTCAGGCTGAAACTCAAAACGCACTTTTTCTGAGAGGGACCACGGCTTTTTTCGAAATATATAGTAAAAATGCTATATCTCAGCAGTAAGAAGCTAGCGACACGAACTTTTTTGGGAAGATTCATAGATCATTAGGACCTACATAATCCCCATACGATCGACTCAAAAGCGATGTGACACTTGGGAATATTTCCTCGTAAGTAAAATTTTTTATTGTTCATGAAAGATCAGGTAACGGATTATCTTCTCTTGTATTTATTTTAATATTCGACAATGATTTTTCTTGAGATAAGGTCTTCAATAAATTATCATATATAACATATTAATTATATATTTATCTATAAAAATCGATAATTTCTATTTTATTTCTATAGAATTTGAGCAAAGTTATAAGAATGAAATAAATAATCATTATCATCCATCGGCTATGCGTAAGATTGTTGTAAAATTTCATAAAAGTTCATTACATTCTAATAATACATTATCATCTATTAAAAATCGACAAAATTTGGATAATTATCAACAATCAAATGAAAATGATGAAAATAAATCTTCATTGAAAACAAAAAAAAATAAATTATGGCCTAAATCTAATTCAAAAGATGGTTAGAAGTATATAGATTTTGCTCGCTCGGATACGGTTGACATAAATATATATTGCTTTTGCTCATGAATGATTAATCGACTACATTGAATTGTTTTTTTTTTTTTAAATGTTTTCTTTTACGAATATAAACATATTATTTATTTTTTATTTACATAGGTTCTGCAACACCTAAATCACCTACAATACGTTCTCCAACAATGTCAAGTTCACCATTAGGTTCAGCACAAAATAGTGATGCTGAAAATGATATAAAAACATCGGGTAAATTTTGTAAAAGATTTTATAATTTGTTTTGTAATTAATTGTTTTTTCAGAAGCACTCACTTATAATACACCATCACCTATACTTAGACATCGAATGGCACATAAAATTCAACATAAGTTCGTATTGTATAAATTTTTTGCTTTTAATATATTGCTTTGCACTCATGCTTTTTTTTTGCATATATTATTCTCATAATATTTATATAATCTCGTAATTTCTTTTATTTGTTATTAAATTATTTCATCTTGTTGTCACTGGTTTTTCTTGTTTTTAACTATTATTCGATGTTGTACAGTTTGGTGGTTTCTCTACATATGTGATTGTATCATAAATAACATCGACGACAATTTCTTTTTTTTTTTTTTCTCTATCTTATTTCTCAGGTGGAGTAATTTCATAAAATTATCAACATGTAATGTTTGCTCAAA
Source organism: Rotaria sp. Silwood1 (assembly GCA_905250075.1). Classification (NCBI taxonomy): domain Eukaryota; kingdom Metazoa; phylum Rotifera; class Eurotatoria; order Philodinida; family Philodinidae; genus Rotaria; species Rotaria sp. Silwood1. The sequence goes on from CAJNOP010000825.1 coordinate 78,299, forward strand.
AAAGATCTTCTTTCTCGGTGTCAAATGCAATACTTGCAAGTAAGAAATTTTAATATTTTTCATATTTCATATAAACGAAATTATTTGATTGTTCCGTCGACTTTCGAATATCTATTTTTTTTTTTTTGTTTTGTTTTTCTCTGCTTTATATGCCGCTCTTCTAAATACAAATATTAAAAAACATTCAAACGAAAATAAAAACTTTTTCGTTTATTTTTTATATTCGTTTTTCTAGGTTTGATAGAACACGTGTTTTCAAATTTTCCTTTTGTGACGTCTGTAGGAGACAGGTGTTTCGAGGAAAAGCATGTCTTCATTGCAAGTAAGACACTAGAGAATGCATCTTGCAATTACAAAAAAAAAAAACAACAATTTATAGCATGATTCTTTTTCCTGACGGGATGCGATTGCTGTGATTTTATTTTTCTTCTTTTTTAAACTTTGATTTTTTATATTATATTTTCTTTTTTTTTTTTTCTCCAAGATATAAATGTCATAAAGAATGTGTACAAAATGCTCCACCTAATTGTGGTTTTAGTGAAGTTAAATTGAGACGAGCAATTGATAATACTGATATTCAAAATGCTCTTGGTAAAGAAAAAAAAATTTTTTTTACATATATATTTATGGGATTCCGGAACTTCGCCAATAAGACTTTCGCCAAATAGGACTCTCGCCAATTGGCGAAGGTCTACTGTACTTTCGACAATTTGACTGCGAACTAGATATAGATTCGAAAATTTCTGTCGGCTATATTGATGAGTGTAAGCTATGATAAACATTCTAACAATATTAGCTGCAGCTAGAGCCCGTTGGATCTACTGGGATCCGAACCCAACCTGTTGCGAGTCTGAAAGCTTTGTAATCACTGGGTTCGGAAAATTTTACTAATCGGATCGAGATCCAAAGAAATATTTCATGTATATAATAATCTTTTTGGAATTTCTTTCAATTTTTCTCTTAAAAGATCCATCAATCGGGTTCGACTCCAAAAATTCTTGAATTCGACAGACTGTAGCTTCAACTTTTACATGTAATATTATTTCGTGACAGTTGGGAAAAGTTTACTGTACTTTCGTCAATTGGCGAAAGTACAGTAGAATTTTGCCAATATACCCCTAGACTTTCGCCATTGGCGAATGTCCTATTGGCGAACTTCCGGTAACCCATATTTATTGATTGTTTAATATTTGGTTTAACTTTTTTTTCTAGCTAGTACCAGTCCATTGCCACGTAAATATCCTTTTCTACGTAAGTATTTGAATTATTTTAAACAGAATAAAATATATCGTTCTTATTATATGATTGTGATTCTTAAAAAAAAGGATTATTTTTCTAAGTCAACTCCTTTAGCATGCGCACATTGTGTAAGGATGTTGGTTATTAAATAAAATCAAAAATTTTTGCCTCATCATTATGTAGAGATGATTAAGAAAGAGTTTGTACCATTTGAAAGAACTTTACATTCAGTTTTTCATACTCTGTCACATCGGTCATGAGAAATAAACCAGTTTTTCTTTTTTAAAATCTATGGATGTTTAGAAAAAGTTCTTTTTAACGTTAGCTTTTCTTTTTACTGATAATAGAGTTAACTTTTCTCAGATAAAATTAATATAAAAATTAGTTCTAGAAAATTTCATTATTCTAATTTTATGAAATCAAGTAGTTAATAAACGATTTGACGTATCTTTATATAAATTATTTTTGATAATTTAAGCATGGGATAGTACAAGTCCGACAGCATCAACACCATTATCTGCACCTGATTCACCAGCAACACATCTAACAACATCTGGTTATAATTTTAATCCATCTATATGTGTTAGTGAAACAATTTATTCTAGTAAGTTTTTCTAGAATAATTCTAACTCTAGATATTCAATATAAAAAAAAACAAAAATTTATTTATAAATCGAATAAAATATTTCAATTTTAAGAATGAAATTTTCATTCATATTATAGCATGCATTCTTATTTTTCCTTTAGCTCAAAATGATCCGGATAGTTGGGTCGTTATTGAGACGACTAATAAAACTCCAACAGGTAGGGGAATAATAATGGAAATTATATGGTGTCGGAAAGAAAATTTCTTTGTTTTTTTTCTATATTGTCCATATGTTTTTCGTTAAAAAAAAAGATCTGCATGCATTTATTAAGTTTTTTATGTATTTAAATATTATGAATTAATTCTATTAATTAATTTCTATGTTTTTAGAAATTCCTGGATCACAATCAGATAGTGATACAAAGTAAATAAATATAATGTTTTTTTGTTTTTATTTAGTTTATATTATTTAGTTCAACAATTCATACAGATACAGGAACAAATACAACTGATTCAACCGTAACAACACATAGTAAATTAATACGACAAATATCACAAGTAAAAAAGAATTTTTATATTCATTAGAAATTAATTTTTAATCTTAGAGTGAACCGACAAATCCTAGACGTGAAGAACTTGCTAAATTAAAACTTTTTGATATTAATTCATTTGATGATGATGAACCTGATCCAGATAAACGAATTAAGAATGTAAGTTATGTTTTCAAGATACATATGTAAACTACGCTCTCACCGCCAATGACTACAAATATTTTTAAAATATTTCAATCATCAACCCTCTAGCAGTTCAAATGTGCCGCCGGCAAAACATAATAATACCTAAAGATTCTAAGCCGAAGGATCAAACAACGGCGACAGTTTTAATAGTCAAATTTTTTTTCTATAGCGGTAGTGCCTACTAGACTTCATGTTTTTCTACGCCGGCGGCGGCTTTGACAACCAAAAAAAACAAACGTTTGTCCTTCTAAAAGGCGAAAAAATCGCCGATCGCATATCTATCGATGTCAACAGCGGCGCCTTATACTATTATTAAAAATTTTCATTCGTAGCGGCGGCGGCGCAGGGCCTGAACTAACTTTTCACAGCGCCGGCGCCGGCGGAGGGGCTGAACTAAGTTTTCACGGCAACGGCGCCGGTGACTCAGCTGTACGGCTTACATCTCTAATAATACTTCCATTTTTCATTTCAATATTTGACAGAACTTAGAAAATCACATCAAAAACTTCAGCCGCAGCCCAACTCTAAGACTTTCATGCACGTCGCTACTCTGAAATTCTAAGACTTTTGAAGTTATCACTACTGATTAATATGTCGGCTAATATTTCTACTTAAGAATATCGAGTTTATAAAATTCAATCGAAAAATAGATTTCAGTTGATTATAATTAAATACAATAATATTATTTTTAGCTTGCATCATCATTACAAGATTGGGTTATTGGATTTAATAATATTAAAATGATTGAAGAAGTACGACGTTCATCTGGTACACTAATGAAGTAAGAATATTAAGATTTATATGAAAGAAAAAAAAAATATATTTTGTGCTTTATTCTTTTTTTTTTCTAGAGCTCATTGGCATGGTGAAATAGCTGTACGAATAATAAAACCTGATTCAAAAATGAATGAAATACAATTTCTTGATCTATTTAAAAATCAAGTTTGTTAACATTCTAAATTTTTTTACATTTAAACAAATATATATATATATTTAAAATTTTTATAGGTATTTCGATTACGAAAAGTTCGACATGAACATTTAAATTTATATACAGGTGTTTGTAGTATGTATTGAATTCATTTTATTTTATTTTTATAATTATAAAATTTTCTTTAGTTGAAAGTCCAAATCTTGCAATTGTTTCAAAGTATATTGTTTCTTGATATTTTAAAATCAAAAAAAATATATATATATTTCTAGTTGGATTCGTGGTTTAAATCTATTTGAAATGATTCATATTCGTAATGATTCAATTCCACTTAATACAGCTGTACAATATGCTGCTCAAATAGCTCAAGCCATGAGTTATTTACATGAAAAATCAATAAATCATATGTCATTACGAACAACAAATATATTTGTACAAAATAATCGTATTATTATAACTGATTATGGTTTAATACCATTAAGTAAATGTTTTCGTATAACAAATCAACCAGCTATTATTGCACCACGTGGATGGCTTAGTTATTTAGCACCAGAAATCATACGTAAACTTGATCCACGTAATGAACAAACACTTTTACAACATACACCACAAACAGATGTTTATGCATTTGGGTAAAAAGAAAATTTTTTCTTTTTTTTGTAATATTTATTAGAGATTGATTTTTTGTTTGTTTTTTTTTAGTACTGTTTGGTATGAACTTTTATTTCGTGAATTTCCATTTGCTAAACAACCACCAGAATATATTATTTGGAGAGCAGGAAATTCACTCAAACAACCATTAAGTAGTGTACATATTAGTAAATATGCGAAAGTAAGTATTAATGAATTTGATTAAATAAAATAAAATTTAAAAGAGAGATAAATAATTCTTATTATTTGTAATAAGTCTAAATATTTATTTCTTTAAATTAATTTAATGATTGATTCTCGAAGTAACTTTTCTAATTCGAAAATCGAACAGAATTGATAATTTTATGTTTTTTTGTTGTCATTATAATGTTAAATCGTATAATCACTTTTTAATTGTTGAATGCCTTTTAACTAAGACAAAATTTAAAAAGATTTGAATCGATTGTCTACTGATGAAGAATTGAGTCTGTTTTAAAAACTTGATGCAACAAGTTTGAATCCGAAATTTTCTCTATAGGCAAAGTTCATAGTTAGTAGATAGTATTAAACATTTCTACGAAAACAAACATATTTTTCTAGACATGATAGTTTTCGTTAAAACTCACACAACTATCTAATCCACTAGAAATGGAATGTTAACCTACAAACTTTTTGATTTAGATTTTTCAAAAATATTTTACTCTGTCAATAGAGATATATAATAAAAATGAACATAGTTCTTCATCAGTAGATCAATCGATCCATGAATTGCATTACTGATAGTTTAATAGAATGACAAATCAACTATGTAATCAAGAACAGCAACATATTGAAATTTTTTATCAATTTTACTATCTATATATATAATGTTCAGTGCGTGCGTGTCAGTGCCGGGTCAAAGGTCAAATAAGACTATAAGGAGAAGGCCCAGGGACTGTTATAATGGGGACCCATAGGCTCTCAAGGGCTATTATATAGGGTATCCTTAGGTTCTCAAGAGCTATTATACGGGGTACCTATAAGTCCTCAACAGCCACTATATGGGGGTAGCCACAGGTCCTCAAGACCTATTATATAGGTGTACTTACAGGTCCTCAAGGGCTATTATATGGTACATCTGTAGGATATGAAGAGCTATAATATGGGGGTAGCCATAGGTTCTCAATGGACTACGGCAATAAGGGAATAAGGCTGAAGGCTACATGGACTATAAAAATATGTGCAATATCAGAGTATGAGACCGTAGGGCTACCTCTCTATATACATAATATCGAGTGTCTGTATGTCTGTTCCTGAATGAAAAGTTAAACGTCTTAGATCATACGTTAAAGGAGAAAACAGTCGTGTAGTATGCACGGGCTCTCGCTAGTTAAAAATAATGTTTGAGTCTTCACAGATCGTTACTTTTCATATTCCCATACCTTACCCACAAGTTATAATACTGTATTACATAACTCAACTCGTATTTTTTCTTAAGAACATATGTATTCATGAAAAATTTTTATTTTTTTCATAGGATATAATTAATCAATGTTGGTCGTTTGTACCAGATGATCGACCTGATTTTGCAATGTTATGTAAATCATTAAGTAAAATGCCAGGTAAACGAACATTAGTACGATCTCCATCAACTCCTCTTCAATATAATACTCGACCACATATTGAAGCACAATTCTAATGGGAAAAATCAAATTCTCAATACATACATATATATATATATAACCATTTGATTTGCATTCCTTTATTAGAAACAGGGATTTTTAATTTAATTATGAAATTCACATCGTCGAACTTGTACATTATATTTTTTAGTTGTGTGCAATAAAAAAAAAAAACAAAAAAAAAAAAAAGAATAAAATTCATTTAATAAAAAAAATAAAAACTATTACAAAAATTTTCTCTCAATTCTTATCGTTTGTTTTCTTGTTGAGCTGATAAATATTGTCGTTTTGAATATCTTTTTTTCTCTTGTTGTGAATAACAAGTGACAGTTTCCTCCCACCCTCATTAGTTGTTTTTATGTTTACACTATATTTGAGATAAACAAATAAGAAAAAAAAAAAAGAAACAATGAACCATTCTTCCTTAATGTTTTTTTTTTTTTCTTTCTTGTTCTTCAATAATTGTTATTTATATGAATGTATTTAATGAGTAAAACTCATATTTCTTCTGATCTTTGCGTAAAAATCAAATAATATTTTATGTATCTTGTTTTGTTTTCGTGTTTATATATGTATCTTCCACTCTTATTATTTATTTCAACAATATAAGATCAATGTGATCATTTTAGTAATCAAATATTTTTTTTGTTTTCTATCAATCAGAAATATTATTGATTAAAAAAAAGAGATAATTGTGGATAGATAGAAGAATTCATAGATGTATTTTGTTCATTAGATGTTTGTTGATAATGAGAAGATGATAAATTAATTGAATTTGTTAATATTTCATCATCATCATCATCTGGATGAAAAACATATTCAAATAGAAATTCTTTAAAACGTTTTGCATAAAAATCTGCTTCAACAATTGAACGTTCATTAATAACATCACGATTTTCAACTGTTTGATATTGTCGTTGCATTACTTTACAAATATCAAATCTATATGAATTATTTAGTATTATTAATAATAAAATAAATAATACATCAATATTATACTTACGTTTGTAATATATCAATAATACCCAGAAAAAGAAGAAGACGTTCACCTTTTTCATTTATTGCTGGAATACCTCTAAAATATTTTTACAACAATTATTATTCGAATCTTGTATAGTTACATAGATTTTCTTAATTTTTGTAATTATTTATCTTAGATTTTCCAAAAATGACTTATTTTTCAAATTATAATAATGATGAAAAGATTTGTTGAAGTTGTCATTTAAAAATTTATTGTATCAGGAAAACCTATACGAATATATTAGACTTGTCACTAACGAGGGAAGGATCCCAACTGTCCAATCGCTTTTGAGCCGAGACTATGTACATTATGTAGATCCAAATGAGTTATGAATACCCTGAAAAAAGTTCGGGCCGCTAGCCTATTGCTACGGAGATAGTGTATTTTTACAGTATTCTTTAAAAATGAATGCCGTGGTCCCCCTCAGGGACACCAGAAAATCTGATTTTTGAATTTCGATTTGAAACTTTGGATAGAGATAGACCTTAATCAGAATAGTTTATTCTGAATATTTCTAAGATTTTTTTCATCTGCTTCTATCCTAAAATAAGAACATCAAATCTGCCAGTTTATATAGACAAGTTATTCATAACTGTATCCTAGGATAGAAAGGGCGAAAAAATCTGAAATATTCACAGCAAATTATTTTCATTAAGGTCTGTCTCTATCCAAACTTTCAAGTCGAAATTCGAAAATCAGTTTTTCTGTATCCCTGAGGGGGACCACGGGATTTATTTAAAAATATTGTAAAAGTGCACTATCTCCGTAGCAATAAGCTAGCGGCTCGAACTGTTTTCAGGGTATTCATAACTCATTTGGGTCTACATAATGCACATAGTCTCGGCTCAAAAGTGATTGGACAGTTGGTGCCCTTCCCTCGTCAGTGTTTTGAATGTATTAGAGAAATTTCGTTCTCAAAAGCTGATATGAAAATATATTCAACTGTCGGATCTCGTTTGACTAAAAAAACCTTAAGTAAACTCGCATCTATAGCCTACATTCAAAGTGAACACAATAGGTTTTTAACCTAAGATTATTTCTTACTTATTCCATAACTATATATCTATGATTAGTGTATCGTTTACCTCTTTTTTTTTTATTCCTATTTAGATTATCGTACTCTCAGATCTAGTTATTGTCTCGTATCTACCTCTTCACTTCAAACATAACAGCATCCGACAGTAGGATTTGATTTCTCGTTATTCATCATAAAAACTTACCCAAATTCTTTAGCATATTCTACATCGAATTTTGGAATTTCTTCATAAATAAAACCTAATGTTTCATTTGGCTTTTTCAATCGTAAAAGTGATCTTGATTCATAAGTATTATTATTTTTATTTTCAATTCGTTGTTCCATCATACAAGCAAGAAATGTATCATGAAGACCACCCATTAATGCTTCTAATCCTCCAGTACGTGTCGGTCTAATTTGATTATCCATATTATGTATAGCTATTTGATTAAAAAATAAAAAAAAAAAAATAATCAAAAAAAAGTCAAGAATCATATTTACTTAAAAGTAATGAATAATCCATAATATTAAGTTTTTCTAAAAATTCTACATCATATGTAATTATATCTTTTAAATGATAATAAATATTTTTTGGAATTTTTAAACCTTGTGGATGTATATCACGAAAATCATTATCTTTAAATGTTGCTGATTTTTTTATACGTTCAGTAAAATTTGCATCACGTTTATAAGATGAACCTTTAAGATCATATTTTTCATGAATATCAATATTTGTTGGTATTATATTTGAAAATATAATAAAACGTAATGTAAATGAATCAATTGTAATACCTTTTTGAGATGATATATATGGAATATAACCATAAACACCAAATAATTTAGTAAGAAATGTATTTGGTCGTTTTTTAACATGTTCAAAATATGCATGAAGAAATTTTTGTTGAATAAATTTTGCATCATAATCACGTGCTGTTTTAATAAGATATGTTGATTTTGATGTTAAATAAAGTAATGAACCTGAACTAGATGGATTAACTATTTCTTTAAGTTCACCTTCACATATATGTCTTTTTAATATATCAAAATTAATACCATAGATATTCAGTAAATCATTAAATATATTAAGTCCATAAGCTTCAAAATCAAAATCCGATAAAGAATGAGATGGTGTATAACCACCAATAGCTGGAAATTTTTCTCGTTGTATATATGTAGATGATTCAGAAAATTTTTGATTATCTTGATCAAGAAAATAACCAATTCCTATGAATTTGAAGAAAAATTTTTAAGATTAACTATACTATAGTTTCACAAGAATCTCTAGGATATGAATAATCTAATATTTTTGAAATAATTTCATAAAAGTTAGGATTTATGTTGTATCAAATCAAGAAAAATATTTCATTAGATATATAAATTTTTTTTTATAATAATTAAAAAACAAAAAGGTTAACGAATTATGTGTACATACCAATTTGAAGTGCATGTCGAATATCTTCACTTCGTACAATACCAGATGAAAATAATGTTTGTAATAATTTTTGTTTAGCAAGTGCTCCTGTTGTATCAGTCATTGATGTAACATGTTCTTGAACTGTTGATATCCATGTATCACTTTTATCTTTAACAAGTTCAATTACACGCTGAGTTATTGGACGTTGTTCATGATTGTTAGTCAATGCTTGCATAGTGTTTGATATACGAGGATTTTCTAAAACACTAGTCAACTTATCTTTTATTGCTCGTCGCATGTCTTTTTTTTCTTCTTGGTTTGCTGATATCACTATGTTTCACATGCAGATCTTGCTAAATAATAAGTGTTTTTATTTCAACCCCTCTAAATGATTCATAAAAACTAGATGGTATACATTCTATGTGTGATGCGAGAATGACTATTTCGTGGGCATATCATCAAAACGGATGGAAGGAAGAAACAGAAAATGTATGTCAATTATTGGTTTTCTTTTTTTTGTCTTGTTCTGTCTGTCCGAATGATTCATATAAGTTTTTTCATGCAGATGAGGCATGAAATATTGGAGGTATTACTTAGACAACGAACGATGTAATGGCAAAAAAAAAGAAAAACGACCATAGAAATAAGTTAATATATAAAATAATCAAATATGACTACTAATGATGCAACTCGATTTTTTGATACATCAGGTTGTTTAAATTTATCTCGACCAACAAGTGGTATACGTATTGCATCAGCTAAACAACATAAACAAATTGTTACATCTTCAATACCAATACGAGGTCAAATTAAAATTGATTTATATAATTTTGATCATATTGATTATGCTAATTCAAAATATGTTTTAACAAGTCCACGTTCACTTGAAGCATGTGCTCGTCTTAATATTAAAGTAGAATTAAATTGTTTTTCTATTTATTTATAAAATATGATTAATTCTTTAGCCTACAACATTACTTCCAAAAAAATTAATTGATATATCATCTGATCAAGT
>CAJNOP010000826.1:0-13751 GCA_905250075.1 Rotaria sp. Silwood1
TTCCAGATTTTTTATTTTTTTTTGAAAATTGGTAAAAATAGAAATATCTAATTAATTAATTAATTAGCTGATTGATCTGTCAGAATATATTCTAATTCATGAATCCGATTACGTGGAAGATATTACTGTTTCAGGAAAACGAATCATTTAACATAGGATGAACCTCGAGATCATATTAGAAATTTAGTTGAAATATTAATGAAAACGCTTTTATAAGATATATGTATTTGTAAAACTGAGCGACAAAAGTTTATTGAACGACTATTCAAAATATAGATTTCGTCGCTATTCGATTTTGTTTTCAAGGAATATGAGAAAAAGTTGAATGACAATGGAAAAGAAGAGAGCGATGATATTATTTCTTCTACAGAGCCCTAGCCATTTCGCTGAATCGCGTACATAGTTTACGGAGTATTTCCGATATGTGCCAGTAACTGATTCCTGTCGGATATATGCTATCCGACATGAAAAAATCCGATCAATGGAACTTCTGTATTCTTATATAATCGGACAAGTTCCGATACCAGTGATTGATCGGTTTTATCATGGAATCCGGTGTCATGTGAAACGTCAAATTCCGGTCATTTCTTGACATCAGATTCCCCTAAATCCCATCGGAAGCGAACAGATCCTGAGATCGGATCTGACCAGTTCCGAATATATGAATTTAGTCGGAACTCGATGAATCCGATCAGCGGATATCAAAGGAAAATAGTGGATAGCATCGGAATCCGACAAAAAGTAACCGACCGAATCCGATTAGCCGTATCTCAACGGATTTGAAACCTATCCGACAGGATCCGACATCGCTATTTCGACCTGAGTATTAATATTATTACTATTATTAAAAATACTGATTCATATTCGTCCCAAAACAATAACATATCGTAGTTACAACTTGATCAATAGAGGAGATATTCATGTCGATGAAAATTTAGTTTTGACTGATACATCAGATCGATTAATTGATGTTTATCAAAAACATTCAATTTAATATATTTACATACAGCAGTTTCTACGTCAAGACGATTAGTATTTTCTTCAAGAAAACACAAATCATTCTTCTGTTCCAATCAGTATGAAAGTTGAAAACAATGACAAATGTTCAATAAAAATATCATACAAGATTTGCTCTTTAGATTAATAAAAAAAAACAGTCATTTTTTTATGACTTCGTTTCTGTAATAATATTCAGTCAAAATATATATCTTTTGAAAGCAAATTTATCTTTTAATTTAATTTTATGCCATCAATGAGCTCGATCTAAACATTTTCTTCACTAGTCTTTTCTCTTTATACTGGTATTATTTGAAAGTGTTCTGCTAATTAATTTCTTTGATGAATATTTTAAAGATGTATTTAAACCAAAAGCTTGAGGATGTCAGTGGGTGTGGAGTGTGAGGTGCGGGCGTGACTGTCATCTTTTCTTATGTTTAGACACACCCTCACACCAACACTCTCACCCCCATTCTCATCCCCACTCTCACTCCCATCCCCACCCCCATCCACCCACACCCACTCACGCCCCACATCCACACATACTCACACTGACGCCCACACCCTCCTACAGGACAGGACACCAGGACCGTCCTGTCCTGTGCTCATTTCTGATCCAAATTGATGTTTCATTTTCTATTAATGCTTGTTTATACAGAATCAAGAAGCAACCTATAGGGTGTAGCCGTGTGGATGTTGATTGAAATCTTCTCTTCCTAAGCATATACCCACACACCACATCCTCACCCACATCCGCACTCCACACATTCACACTCACACCCACACCCACACCCGCACTCCACACATTCACACTCACACCCATACCGACACCCACACCCACACCCGCACTCCACACTCACACTCACACATTCACACCCACATTCTGATGTAACCCAGAGATGATTACATTACCACTTCTTAGTAACATATAGGGAAGAATGCTGTTGATACCCCAATGGCGATGAAGCTAAAAACTAATAAAGTGTATTCTTTTAAGCAATGCTGTCGACAATTGCGTCATTCTTTTGTTTCAGCTATTCTCTTTGTTGACTTTCAAAACACGTCATAAATATTGTGCAAAGGAGAGTGATAAGGAATTAAAATCCGAAAAGAGAAAGGGTTTGAAGCTGAGTAATTGTATGTATGCACCTGTCATTTTCATTCTGTTAGTCAAATCACCTATTTTGCAGTATACTCAGTAAGGAAAGAGACTGATGGATCAACAAGATTATTCAAACCTTCAAGAAACCGTCACGTTTGGCAAAGTGGATGTTTTCCTAGAGCACTCAGCATCGACTGATTGTTTTAGCGATACTCTCTCCTCGGATGTAAGGTCATTGTCTTCAGGTAATTTATAATGTTATAAATCTTTAAAACAAGATACTTTTCTTTTTGTCCCTGTAGTTCAAGAAACACTGTCAACTGATTCAAATAAACAAAATGAATGGCGAGTTGTCAACTATGGGCCATGTGGAGTCTGTAATGTTAATAAAGCATCAGTCCTCTTTATTGGCTGCAATCATTTAGCCTGCTGTAGTCAATGTTCAGATGCTTGTGGAAATTTTTGTCCGGTTTCATACTGTAATCATCCAATTATCAACCGACTACGCGTGTTCGAACCAATATAAAGACTATAATAACTTGCCTTCTTTTGCTTGTGAGTAAGGAAGAATGGCACAAGGGTTAGAAATTTTTGTTCTCAATGCCTTAAATGCTCAACGAAATGGTATCACCATGCTAATTGTATAATAAATTATAATTCTTCAAAATATAAATTTCCCACTCGTATCACTTTACGGGTGTGCGTGTGGGTTTCGATCTTCTATTCTTCGACACCCGCACACCCACACAGTCACACCCAACGATAAAAAACTAATTTAAAGATCTACCTCAGTAACTATTCGCGAAATGAACAGCTACTGAACACCATATGATATTAAGAATGACAGCCTTCATCCGCTCGGAAGAGAATCAAAGTCCCATGGATACTTAATAGTCCTATTATAACTCGATAAAAAATCTAATCAATTTCTTCGTCTGATTATTCATTATAAACATGAGAGAGGTCTCGAAGCGTACAAACGCAGAGTCCATGAAGTCTGAAACACCCTATTTTAACCAACAATTACTCTGTATATTGCATTCATCGTCGACAATTGCAACAATTGAAACAGTGCGAGTGTTGGTGTGAGTATGAGTGATGAATATAAGAACTACACCTACACCGCGCTCCACGCGTTTTCAGCCACATCTACCCTCACCAAGAACATCCACAAACATCATCAACTACACAAGAAGGAATCATTATTGAGGGGAAAAGAATAACACGAAGGTGATGAGAAAATCATTGCTTTGCTTTTATGAGTCAGTCCATGTAAGCCACGATCGAAGTTGCTCAATCGATGTCGTCAGATTTTTTCAACCTAAGATACGTTATAGAGGAAAGAGTTTTATGAGTTATGACGCAAGCCGATTCAAAATATATTGAACCCTAACTTTTGATGAGCATTTTACGAAAAGGTCTAAAAATGCCCATACATTTAAATGGGGCTCCTGATGCAATGATATCTCACGAATAACTCAACCAAATGAGCTGAAATTTTTTACTACCATTGGAATTTTATGAAGGACTCAATATATGAAAAAAAAGGTCCATTTTCTGTAAGTTTGGTGCTTTATAACTTTTGATAGGAATGATATATGACTCTGAAACTTTTACTTCTAATTGGACACTGAGGAATGTATCTCTTTTGAAAATTTCAGCCATCCATACCGTTCCGTTTGCTCAGGGCAGCCCCGTGAAAAACGAAACTTTGATGAATGTGAGAACTTTCAGGATAAGCTGTCTCCCAAGATATAGATTATCTTGAGTGTCGGTTATTAGAACTTGAAAGTAATCTCTTTGGGATACAATCCTGTAAAAGTAATAGCGTGAAATCTCCAAGAACGGCTCCAGAGTACTCATTGCAAAATACGAAAAAATTAGCCTTTTTCTATGGAAAATCTACTCAATTGCAATTCAAAATTCCTCCGACGAATTTACTATGCCATTTATATTTTATGTTGTAAAAATCAGCATTAAAATCTCTATTACTCTGTATCAAAGCATCCTTTGAAAATTAAAAAAAACTTTTTACAAAAATGCCCCTACTTCTTCAGGTCTCTTTCTGTAACGTTTTATTCTCACAGCCCCTGTAACCCGCTCGGGTAATTTTACGAAGAAAATTCTTTTGTATTTTCTAAGAATATTTCGATACTGACAGGATTGTAGCCCTAAAAGAGTACTTTCAAGTTCTAATAACCGACACCCCAGACAATCCATATCTTGGGAGAAAGCCTATCCTGAAAGTTCCATATATGTGAGTAGTGTCACATATCCAAGATTTTGGAGATGCCACCGCATCTCCCGCAGGAGATGCCGCATCTCCAGCGGGAGACGCGGCACCCACACTCGGGAGATGAGGTCATTCACCACTGGAGATGTAAGATCTCCTTTAGAGAGAAGCATCCCCCACACCCACACTCGCATCTCTCTCGCGAGATGCGGCATCTCCCGCAGGAGATGTGGTGGCATCTCCAAAATCTTGGACATGTGACACTGCTGCATTAGATACATCTTACTTTAACATCGACTAAAATATTTTTTTCACACAAGCCATCATTGACCAGCATATCAATACAAAAAATTTTATTCATAAAATTTTATTCTTATTGCCAATGAGAGTGTGAGCACAGAAAAGGGTGCACGGAGGGAGACACAACTCACATTACTTGCGACACACACACCATGTCGCTATCCATCGGTGCCAACGAAAGAGCTACAGGTGTGGCAAAAAATTCTGGGACACTCAAGAATGGCTTCCCAAATTCTCTCCATTAGTAAATTGATCATAACTCCACCTAGATTTTTAGAAAATAGACTTATTATATACCATTCGATGTGCCTTGAAATTCTCTACAAGATGATGTATTTGGTTTATTAATTCTGAATATGCCACGTTATCCGACACGGTTCTTTAATTCGAATAAAATATAAAATTTTGGGAAGCCATTCTTGAGTGTCCCAGAATTTTTTGCCACCCCTGTATGAGGAGAAAGGGCTTTCATCACTTGCAACACACATCACACGAGTAGGTGTGGGTGCCCAAAGAGGGAGTAAACGGGGAGAAACAACTTACATCACTTGCACGACACACAACATGTGACCAGATGTGGGTGCCCAAAAAGTGGTAAGGGGGTGAAACGATTTGCATCATTGTAGACACATACATCACGCGAGCAGGTGTGGGTGCAGAAAAAGCATATATGTTGAACTTGAAATTTGAAATTTGAAATCTGCATTCAATTGAAATTTCAATTGAATTCAACTTTCAAGTTTGACACTACTGCTATATTGTACTAAAATATCACAGTCACTACCTTTGAGATACACTAAGTAGATAGTTATTATTCATGGAAAAAGTATTTCTGCTTTTCTAGACGAAAATGATGATATTTTTCGGACTTCGAGATAAAATAATAATTTAATTTTTTCAACTTCTTCACTCTCGCCGACTTCCAAGCGTCAAGTGGGATTGCGACAAATAGCATTTCATGTATGAACACTATTATAAACATGTGTGATGAAGGCTTCAAAGGATTTCTTTTCTTATGACCTGTAAAAACGCCGTAAAAACATATCAACTAATAAAAAAAAATGTTTTTCAAGATGATTCTCTTAAGATAATATTTTATTTTGGGGCTTGAATGTGGATAGCATAATCATTTCGCCGTGCACGTTCGTCTTACAACAGAATAACAGATTTTGTGTAAGAACAAAACAAAATATACATCTGATATGCAAATAAGAAAGAAAATCATGAAAGAACCAAATTGCGACATTCATTTTTCAATTCGGAAGTAAAAGAATGAGAAAGATCTATGAGTAATAAAAGTTTTTTTTTCTCTCATTTTCATACATGCAAGAGTAGCGACACATGGAACAACAATCTCAGTCGGACTCTCAAGGATCAGTGCGATTCGGTGAAGTAGATCTTGTTGTTGATCCACTCGTGTCAGATGATGGCTTGGATGATTCACAACCTCTCATAGGTATTCTAATATTATGATTATTAAACAAATCCGCACAATTTTTTCCCCTTATAGAACAAGAAACGCCTCTTGTCAATGGAATACAGCTACAGAGACCAAATACTGTGAATTATGGACCATGCATTATATGTAACATTAACGAGCGATGTATTCTCTTTATTGGATGTAATCATTTAGTCTGTTGTGGTCAATGTTCAACAACTTGCAACAACATTTGTCCAGTCCAAGATTGCAATCATCCAATCACAGAACATTTGCGTGCTTATAAGCCGTAATCATGATTATAATATCTGATTGTTTTTTTGTTGTATATGAGTGTCTAAGATTACATAGTATCATTATAGAATAAACGAATCAAATGAAAGCATGATAAAACTGAAGATTTCGCAAATGATTCCTTTACGTTTTAAGTTCTACCCATAAATATTTATCGAACAACATAGACGCATTTGTTGATCACTGATAAGAAACTGATGCTTGCACTTCTCTAGTATGTTCTTAACGTTAAACCTTGTTTATGATAGTTTCATCCAGCATCCTTTTTAAATGTATCTTCTACTCATTTCCATCTGTTTTATCACTCCATAGTTTACTAAAACACAGTGAATCAGTGGGAAAATGTCCATCATTGACTTTTTTTTTCATTTCTCTTGCTCTCTCTTTCATAGATGTGTTATGTACATGACGAAATATGAGTGAATGTCAATAAGAAGAAAGTGTGTTGTATTACATCTATAAATCAACACTACTTCCTTTGGTAGTCGATGGATAATAATAATTGGCCGAAGTCGAAGAGATTCTAATGATTTGATTGGTTGTCTATAGATGTTGCTCGACGTACAATTCTATATTAACCAATCAAATCATTAGAATGTTTCGGCTTCGGTGAATTATTACTGTCAGTCATCAATCGTGTGATGTCATTTATCTTGTGTAAGTTTGATATTAACCGGCATATTTTTTTTGATAAGCTTGCAGTTTATTTCAAATTATTTTCTACACATTTTTCTTGCTACATATTTGATACTTTTCACAGAAGTAGACAGTGAATACCAATGTTACTTTCTATGTTGATATTTGGTTTCAGAAAACGTAAACAATATTTGAGTCTAAATGATCAAAACCCAACTGTTGCATTTTAGTAACAAAAAATTCGAAGAATTCTCAGTGTCTTAGTTTTTAAAGCTTTGGGTATCTCATATGTTGTTAGCCAATGGTTTAGTCGAATTAGTCGTTTATTTGTCTACAAAGTGTCGTTGGTATAAGGTGTAAAATTTTCGAAACTCACTCAGAAAATACCTAATACAATATAATGATCGATGTTTCACCGGCACTGCATCATACTTATGCTTCATCTCTTTTGTTATTCTTTTTTGTAAATAACTTTATCATAGTTTTAAATGATAGTCATCAGATGGAAAAAACCATGTGAACACACGTGCATATCGTTAAATTCACCCAAAATATAAACATACTCCGCACGATGAAAAAGAAAGAGCAGAGGAGCGCCAGGGCGAAGACATCGACAACTAATGTTGTTATTGGTGAAGAACAAAACGGAAAAAAGACGACAATGTAATAGGTTTTTTCCACTATTCTTGTGACACAGTTCTTGTGTCAATAAGAAAGAAGTGACTGTAGTGCGATAGAGAGCGTATTATTCGATCGTTTTTTGGTTTTTCGCATGTGATTATTTTTTTCTCTCGTCGCCACTTTTATGCTCAACACTATTCATTCTCTGCACGATATATACAAATCTATTGAAGTCATTGACAATTCTTCACAATATTCAAGTATTACTTTGTATGCACAGAAACTATTGATATAAAAATTTTTTTAACAATCAGCGTAGCAATGATTGTAATCGATTATTATAAGAAATTAATCAAAATAATCGACAGATGATTGATTATCGTGACTATTTCTGATTATATTTATGTAATAATCGACTGTAACCCCATTTTTTAGCAAATTTTGTACATAAATAAGTTCTGATCAAATTAGGCTTTTTATACTAAACATACATTTCTAGATTCGTTAAAAAATACTTCGCATTTCGCTTCATTCCGAAGAATCATCTGTTTCTAGAATATAGCTAATGAAAATGTTTTTTTCGTTGTACAAAGAGAAAAAATTGGTCTATTGTACACGATTTTTTAAGAACTTTAAGAGACATAAAAATAACGAGAAAAGTATCTGATGTTACTGCTTGATACGAAAAGTAAACGAACTATTTTTTTTTAAGATGAACATATATTTCTTTTAAACAAAGAGAATAATTAGTCAGCACAGTAAAGTTAGTCTGTTATACAGGTGTGGCAAAAAATTCTGGGACACTCAAGAATGGCTTCCCAAATTCTCTCCATTAGTAAATTGATCATAACTCCACCTAGATTTTTAGAAAATAGACTTATTATATACCATTCGATGTGCCTTGAAATTCTCTACAAGATGATGTATTTGGTTTATTAATTCTGAATGTGCCACGTTATCCGACACGGTTCTTTAATTCGAATAAAATATAAAATTTTGGGAAGCCATTCTTGAGTGTCCCAGAATTTTTTGCCACCCCTGTATATTGAGCACAATTGAAACATGTTGGAATTTTTGCTTTTTTATATACTCTCATCAATGTTCTCTCACTCCTAAGTTGCTATAGGCTCTCTTTTTTCCCACCAGAAAAAATATTTCTCGTCATAGATACATGCACGTAAGCAGAATAATTTTCTTTTTTTTCTTCCTTACGAATCAAAGGAACATACATTATACGAAGAAAGAAAAAAGAACGTCCAATACCTTTCTTTCTTTTTTATCAACCAATGAAAAAAGGTTTATTAAAGATTTATTGAAGTGAGTTGTTTTATTTCTAACCCAACTTTTTTCATCACTAGTAAGGCGTTCGAATACGTACGAAAAAGAGCGCAATACCACTTCCGAGCACGTTTTCATCAAACGTATGCCTAACTAATAAAAAAGACAATCTTTGGATATGCATTATGAGACTGTCAGAACGTACTTCTTTGCGAAAAACCTAAATATTGCTTCAAAATCTCTTTTAAAAACATTGGAGAAATTTCCTTTGTCTGCCTTCATACTACATGTTCAAGCATCGCACGAACGTGAATTCTTTAGTGTAATGAATCGTTTTTAATTGGTCTTTTAAATAAAGTTTATTTCATGATACATTCATGTATTTTTTTTCATTCCATACGATCATGCGTTTTTCTCTTTTCTTCTATATTTATAGTGATTTGTGAACCACCAACCATGGTGTATATCCTATTTCTACTCAATTGTCTCTTGGTCCACTTATTAGCAAAAAGAGCCAAAGTTCTTTTTAGAAAGGCACTGCAATTTTCTCTTTCTATCTTTTACGTAATCAGTTTTCAAAAGCCTTTAAACATTCATTTTTCTTATTGATAATCTTCAGCTATCCTTTTTTCTCTGTTTTTTACAAAAAATGATGATATTTACCGTGTAATACTCATGTTGCACACAAGTAAACTTAGCAAAGGATTCGAGTATTTATTGTTCCGATTTGCTTTTTTACCCGTGTTAACTCTTTCAGCACTTTGCTAGGTGCAGAGCTTTATGCCCCATCGAATAGTACTAGTTTCAAGAGAATCATCAAGCAAAAGTCACCACTTTCCCAAAAATGCTGTTTTTTTGTGCTTAACAATAACAAATAGTCTACATTTATTGCCCAGATTCCTTCTACTACTTGCGCTAACGTTCTAACTCAGTGTGTTAGACGCAGAATTTAATTCTCTATCAAATACTACCATTTTCAAATGATTTTATTGAGCAAAAAAAGAGGAATTATATCTCAAATACTGATTCCAAGACCCTATATTGGATATAAGCTTTGGGCGAATTAGCTTGACGACTTGTATTAACTTTCTAGTCAACTGTGTTGGATGCAGAATTTTATTTTTCGTCTAATGATACTATTTTCAAGTGATATTATTGAGAAAAAAAGGAGGTTATGCTCCAGATACTGGGTCTGGGTCAATATTCCTCTTTGGGGTGTAAGCCTTAGCAGGATTCGCTTGACGACTTGTGTTAACTCTCTAATCAAGCGTACTGAACGCAGAATTCAATTATCTACACAATGGTATAGTTTCCAAGTAGTGTTATTCGGACATAACCTCGCTTTTCGGCAGGTAACGGCACTTGAAAATAGTACCATCGGATGGAGAATTAAATTTTGCATCCAACACACTCCTTTAGAATGTTACCACAAGCCGTGTAATACATTCGAACAAGAATTATACCTAGAACTGGATCTTGAACCCAGAATTTGGAGCACATTTCTCCGTGTTGACCGGATAAAACCACTTGAAAGTAGTATCATTAAGTGTGGGTGCTGACCCGACTGTGGTTCAGGGCAAGCCTAAGATCCACACCCACACCCTCGGTTCCTTAGTACATTCTATCAAGGATCAAAATATATCATAAGATGCAGTGTGAAAAGCTCTACGTTTTACAAAAGACGATCTATTTTCTAGTTTTAGCTTTTGCCTTCCGAATGGATAAGATTTTGGGATATCAGATTTCAATCATAGGACATAGATAATACTTTTGATACATGGCAAATTAACTTTTTTATTTCATCGTCTTCATACCTGAAATACTGTATCAGAAGTAAAATAAAATATACCACAAGATGCAGTGTGAGACATTCTACAAGCCTCTTACTAAACCTTATTGTAGTTGTCTTCATCAAAAGTAAAACTCTACGTAATAAGTGTTCGCCATGCTGAAAGTTTAGTTTCTCAAAACTCTGCGTATTTTGAAAATAAAAGTTTTACTTGAAAACAATTGGTCTTATAAAAAATATAGAGCTTTTCAAGGTGCATACTATAGTATATTTCGATTGTTTATAAAATTTATCAAGAGACTAAAGCTAATCTATCTCCTTCGTTATGATGTTACAGGTATGATAGCGAAAACATTATTATCAAAAATGTATTATCATTAGATTATTTGGTGTAGGACTAAATAGCATAGGAGAATAGAGCGTTGTTTTCTCTATCAGTCTATATAGAAAGAAAATGTTTTTAAAGCTTTCTATGAGAAACTAAAGTATCGCTCTCAAAATTTTCTGATTGCCCTATGTAAGTATTCTGTTCAAAACCTAGGGTTGTCTCCATTTTTAAACAATTGACTTGAGTATGTGTGGGAAGTTACCCTTCCCAGACCGTTACCTTGGAACGTAACGGTAACGGTAACTTTCCACCTCTAAGTATGGACTTTCTTGAATATGAGTGCAGCAAAAAATCGCATTCGAAACAAGAATTTCGATTCCGATAATTTGAAACGTATACTGACTGTCGTTATACCATTATTAAGAAGTATATATATAAGTACATCTTTGGATGGGATTGAACAGTGGAAATCATTTACTTGATTCATCTGCAAAGAACAGAGATGCATGCCTGAACTCATCTCAATATAACGCACTTTATCCGAAAGGACAAGAAAAAATAATGCCATTTTTCAGCTCTAAGATATTTTAGCTCTTGAGTCAAAATCAATTCAACGGGTTCACCGTATAAAACACAATGGTTTATTTCGTAATGTCTCTAGATTGATTCCACGGAAGAGTACAGATATGAATAGATAACTGATCGAGAGACATTGTAAAATAATCTTTTCAATGTTATTAAGAATTGCGATTGAATTACATTCAATATAGAAAACCACGATATTTCGGAAGAGAAAAATGGCCTTTTTTTTCGGATACTTTAGAATGCTTGATGATTGAGTATCTAAACGGATATCGACGACTCACCAAAAACTTAAAGTTATCATAACCTAACAAATAACATACAAATAGAGTTATCCTTTAGTCCTTTTAGGATCTTTAGTACCCTTAATCTCTTTAATTTTTTTACTCCCCGCCCCTATAATAGAAGTCTCCGGGGGCTTCTATTATGTCCCACGATTTTTCAAAGATTTCAGGTACCAAAGTTTTTCAATAGCCTTAAGGACATCTTCAGAGTTTTCGCGGTTTTTTCGCAGGATTTTCAAGGAAATTTCGAGATTTGAATTCTGAAAAGCAAGAATTTAGTACATTTTAACCTTAAAACCTTTTAATTTTTAAAGTTTCACTATGAAAACACAAATAAAAGTTTCCAAAAAACTTTCGAAAAGTTTTTAAAATGAGGGGCTTCTAATATGTCTGGCAAGTCGAGTCCTCCAGGGGGGTCTTCTATTATGTGGGTTAGCCTGTTTAGTCCTGCGTTGAGGATGAGTTGGTGTGGATGAGATGTCTCATATTTATCTCGCACGCACTCATAACATACTCACATCTTCATGATAGGATTACAGAACCTATAGCTATTAAAGAGACTAAAAGCACTGAAGAAATTAAAGGAACTAAACAGAATTGGTAACTGTATGAGGTTTGTTAAACCAGGATCAATTTAATTTCTTGTGGATCTATGCGAACACCAGCCCTTCGAGTACGAGTACTTCAGCTATTTTACCAGCTGTGTCATAGTTATACTCACCTGTTGTTTACCATGAATTATAAAGAAAGAAAGTGAGAATATATCACGAAACGTGTTACGTTTATATAAGGATCAAATCATTATGTCAAATATTTTAGAAAATTCGCATCACATAAATTTTATTGGATAGTTCTATATAGTTATGCTACTTTTGAAGAATAGCGAAGCTCACATGTATCGAACAAAGTATGTATACTAGAGAATTAAGTGGTCTCAGGTCAATGACTCCAGTGATCAATTCTTGTGACTTTTCACTTCCATACCGTCAAAAAGTCTTTGGCTTTCAGAGCAAAACTCTGAAAAAGGATCAGATCTTGAAAAAAAGGAACCGCTGTGATTGTATTCAAGGACTGCATATGCTTGTTGTTAACTTGAAACAGTCAACGCATTCTTGCTCAAATCATGTGACCGAATCGAATACTCGATACTCAATTGAACCCGGCGGCTACGTACAAACACAATAGTAGATGATAACCAGAATTGATCCAAACTGTTCTTTATAAATATATAGAAGCCAGAAACAGTTCGATTGTATATTAACGAATTCAGACGCACATCCAGAAACGTAATTTTGTTGTCGAATGCTCGGAAACCTATTTTCGCTGATTTTCATGAGTTCTCTTTTTAGAGAGTGGCTTTTAAGTCCTCTCTCTTTCCAATAACCTTGATTTTTATATGCTCTTGCATAGTTAGTCTTAGCTGATGCATATTGAGAGTTTGACCTGTGCAATATGGTTTACATGTGAAAAGAAGTTGAGCTACTACAGCAAAACTTGCGCGTGCCTTGCATCACTATGTTTTTCTTTTATAGATTTTTCAATGGAAAATCAACATAATGATATTGGCATTCAGCCCGTAGACGTTATTCCCGAGGAAAACATGGGGGCAGAGATGTTTGATCCATTGAACATCGATCATTTGATTGCTGCTGACGCTATACATAGACAACCTATTCAACCTCCATTACTAGCACAACAAGCAGTCAATCATCCTCCTATTATCCAACGTTTGATACCTGATGGTCCCTATATTCCAGGTGAGAAAGACTTTCTGAGTTATAGAAACTATGACATCCTAAAATTGTTTTCTCAAGTAGTCTAATATCATTTTTGTTTTGGGAACCACTCACCCTTTGATATGGGGGGGGGG
>CAJNOP010000826.1:13851-25204 GCA_905250075.1 Rotaria sp. Silwood1
ACAAGCATGACAAAAAAAGAAAAATAACATCACTCATTAATTACATTTTACCTATTGTATCTATTTTCATCGTAATTTTGTCGCTTTTATCTAATCGCTGTCTTCCTCTCAAAATGATGGAGTCATTCATAACGGCACGTTTCTCTTTATTATTTTTCTTTTTTTGTCATGCTTGTAAGGCTAATATGCTATGTAAATTGTTGCTCTCTTTGCGTAAGTTGTGATATATTTCACATGTCAAGTTGCTTTTGACACTACTCAAATGTCTTTTAGTATATTCTTTTTTCATCCTTTCATTTTTCTCTATATCTTTCTGAGCACGAGTATATATAATTTTTATGATCAGTGACCTAAGATCCGATTATGAAAAGTAAATTATCCACAGTAGCGCATATTGAATCCTATCAGTTTAAACAGAACTCTTTATTTCAAGAAAAATAAACTTGGTTTTGTGTCAGCTTTTTCTCTCAATTTTCTAAAATGTTTTAGTAGACAATCAGAGACTGAATTTATTTTATCTAAAATTCGTGACCAAATTATTCACTGACGAGGGTACCGTTCCAAATGACCCATCGCTTTTGATCCCATATCTTGCCGATAAGTAGCAGCAGTATCAAATTTGAAACTTGCATTCAAATGATTTTTCAAGTGTCAAGTTTTGAGTTTAAATGCTTCCTGGAATGTTACAACTACTAGCTTCGTGCTAGAGGTAAATATCTGGGATGCTAGAAATGTTATATAGGATGTTATAGTTATCCCATCGGATATGAGATATATTATCTGGAATGTTAAAGGTATTACCTGCAATACTAAAGATATTCTCTGGGATGCTAGCGATATTATCTAATATGCAACGGATGTTACTGAGATACTAAAGCTATACTCTAGGATGCTACAGATTTCACCTGTGAGGCTGCAAGAGTTATCTGAAATGCTACAAATATTATCTGACATGCTTAGACATGATCTAAACCCAAACTGTTTGGGTTTGTTGAGTTTGGCATAATGAGTTTGGGTTTGGATTCGGCTTTGGAAATGAGTTTGAGTTTGCGTTTGGATCTCTTTCCAATCGCTATCTATATATGCAAATAATTTTTTCTATATATAAAACAAAAAGAAAAAGACTTGTATGCTTCATATACGTATGTAATCAACATAAACTGAAAAATGAATGGTAAATCGAGCTTGGTTTCTCCAACCCAAATCCAAACTCAAACCCAAACTTCCAAACAGTTTGGGTTTGAGTTTGGTTATGGCTAGGCATGCTGCAGGTATCTTATGTGATAGTACAAGTGTCACTTGTAATACCACAAGTATCTCCTTGGATGCTAGAGACAGTATCTAGAGGGCTGCAGGTGTTACATGGATTGCAAAAGGCACTACTGGAAATTCTATAAGCATTATCTTGACCATCACTGGAAATACTTGAAATGCTCTCATGTAACTACAAGGTAGCATGTGTAAGCGGGCGCGCTGCATGGTCGTGAAGCTTCAGAAAAAATCTAACTAGTATGGTCCAAAACGTGACACGCTATGATTACTGTGTACGCAGCAGAGATGGAGTCGGTCTAATTTTTTCCCGACCGATACTGGTACCGACCCAACCCGATCAAACCAGGTAGAACCGGAAAAAGCAGGTCTATCGGTTCGACCGGCCAAAGCAGTTTACCAATCGACACCGGTTTACCAGGAAAAAGTTCACCTGACCAGTATATTGGTCAAAGCTATTCTATCGGTAATAAACAGCTTGCTGATGAAACGTCAGTTCAAAAGAAAAAATCCAACCTACCGACAAATTATCGGTCTACAGACAACAGGCTGAGGTTTGAAATGAAATCTTGTTTCATAGTGAACTCTCTTGCGGGCTACCCTCGTACTTTCACGCATAGAGGTATAACATTTCATCGTTGACAACAATGGTCTCACTGATAGGCACTCTGAAAACTGGTTTTTAAAGAAATTCCTATGATCAGTGGAACTAGTCTTGGTGCTAGTTGTTTTTTCATATGAATACCATCACAGAGCAGAAAAGTGAAAAATATAGATCCGTATAAGGCGGTTTCGACCGGTCAGATTAGTAAATACTGGTAGAAGAGTCTATCAAAAATTCAGAACGATACCGGTTTCATCTCAGGTACGCAGAGAAGCGTATGGGTGGCCGCTCTTCGGGGGAAGAGCGTTTCGTGTCTACACCGGATGCTGACATAAAAGATCGGTTTAAAAAGGGAAAGCGATTATCCTTTAGTGAGTATTCAATGAACTCCTGACTAGTTCAATTCAATTTTCACGTTTAAGACGTATGATGTTCGCGGAAACTGTGTGTGAGCCTCTTCATGGCATCCACACTGAGAGACATGACGTGACATCCTCTACAGCACCCACACCAGTTGTGATCATGTGTGTGTGGATTTGTGTCAGTCGTTTCTATCAAAACTCCCTTCAGATTGAAACTTGAAACTTGCAGCTTGAAACTTGAGAATTGAAACTTGAAACTTGAAACTTGGTAATTGAAACTTGAAACTTGAAACTAGAAACTTGAAAACTCAGTTGGCTTCAAGTTTCAAGTATTACATATATGATAAGCAGGGGTTCTATAGACTTGAACAAGCTTTACAGGATATGGATCCGTGTTGCGATGTGGTTGAGATATTCAATTTTTACTAGAATTTCTCTGGATTAACATTGTCTTCCAGTAAAATTAATTTTTTTAGATTTTGATCTGAAACTGTGCTCACATAAAGCCTTTAATTACATCAGCTTTAGAAAAAAAATTTCAGAATTTTTGGACATGGTACCATTCAGATATGGACGAGTGTGGGTATGGGTGGGTGTGGGTATGGGTGGGCGTGGGTGGGTGGGTCGGTGTGTGAGTGTATGAGAACCAAGGTTTACATCCACCCCCACACCCAATTTGTAGATCTCGCTAAGTCAATCATTTCGGTTAAAGAATAACGAAATTACTGAATAAATAATGGTGCTAATGTCGAAAATACTATAAAACATCAACTACTCTTCAGCAATAATGAGGAATAACCAAAGTTTGTGAGTATTTTAACCATAGCATCGTTCTCTATTGAATAACTTTGATATTTTTTCCCCAAAGTCATTAACCTCACGACCTTCACAAAGATCTACTGGCGAAGCAATTTTCTAAAAATCTTCTATTTGTTGTGGTTCAATATGAATGGAAATATTAATTAAAATACGATTCGCAAGCATTTTACCGTTTTTCGTATGCTGCCCACACATTCAGTTGCTACCCTCTTTCTCTGTATTTCGAATTTCTATTTCTCCCTTAACTTAGATAAAGCACCTATGTATGCATGTAGGCTTATGTGTGTTTACCGCTCCTCAGCTTGATTTAGATGATGCGCCCCGTTGCATGCTCTCACTTCGTTGTATATTCTCGACGCCAAGCTTAGTCAGATGATTACTATGCTGCATCCATTCGCTGTTGTGTGTTATTGCCGACAGTCTGGCTAGAGTTCTGCGCTGTATTGTATATTCCTTCCACCTTCAATTTACACAGACTCGAGGCTATGTTTCTTCTTCTCCCGTCGTCAGTCTTATTGAGATGAGTATAAGCAGAACCGAACTAGTCTTACACGAGAAGCACTCAAGGTATAATCTTCTATTTGGGCTCAATAGAAGCCCACAAAAAGTCTTAGTGAGACTAATAAAAGCCTAAATGACTTTATGGCGATCGGTCTTTTAGGTAAATTTATGGCTGTTTAACAGAATTTTCGAGCAATTCTAAGGTAGTGACCAAAAAATCAGATTATGGAGTTTCGGCCTCAACTTTGATTAACACATAAATCTAGTGGTCCTTAGAATGACCTGAAAGCTTCACCGAAAGGAATGTTCTTTCGTGGGGATATTGAGTTTTTGCAGTAAACTTGATTGTTACGACATATCTTTGGCAAGTGACTATTTTCTTGAATAATCCATATCTCAAAAAAAGGAATATTCTTTTCGAGCGAAACTTTCAGTACATTTTAAGAGCCATTAGATCCATGTATTGATAAAATTTCAGATCAGAATTTCATTATTTGTTTTCGGATTGCTACGTTAAAAGGGGCCGATAATGCACTAAAACAGTCATAATCAGCCTTAAGAGCGCATGAGCACGAACCCATTTATTCTTTTATTCATCTCGACAAGACTTTTTGTGAACCCAATATTAGTTCGAACGGAATTTAACACCACGGGTGAGTACTTTGTCAGCACATGATTGTTTGATTTTGTAAACATCAGTATTTTCCCAAAAACTCATCCTGTTTCATGAAAAGCATTATAAAGCATTATACGCAAGTTAAAAATTCTGTTTCATACTTGAGTGGAATCTCCATTCACTACCCTCACTGACCGTATGTTTCTTTTTTCAAAGGTCGCATTTGGCTGGGGGAATGCGCAGTGTGTCTCAATCATGACAATGAAGGTTTTCTTTGTGCTTATGAAAATGGAACGCCTGTATGTGGACATCCATTGTGTGGGACTTGTGCAAACCGTATCTTAACAACAACAAGAACCTGCCCAAAATGTAGACGATTAGTTAATGCTTATTATCGTGTTCGCTTGTCATGAGACAGTAAAAAACTATGGAATCGACACTAACGCGCGCATTCATCTTCACAACTTACGCTTAGTCATTGCAATTCATAATTTTGATTGAGAGAATTTATATATATGAATCTACTCCATACAAACTTTTATATTTTGTCACTTCTTCCATTCTGTGTAATGACAAAGTCAACAGAAAAAAAAAACATGTATTTCAACTCGGAGTATGACAAACACAACCGGCACTGCCGTGATTGGATTTTTCCTTTGGTGGAGTGCTGAGAGTTGTAATTATTGACACAAGGTGAAGTCCGCAATTTTCTCTTACCTTATAGCTACAACATCACGACTATGTAAAAATTGTTGACATGCAGTAAAACATTTCTAAGATCTGTAATATTATATATCGCGGGGTGTGGGTGTGGGGTGTGTGGATGGAGTGTATAGGTGGGGTGTGTTAGTGGGATGAGTGTGCTTGTAGGTGTGGGTGTGGGTGTGGGTGTGGTTGCGGTTGTCGGTATGGGTGTGGGTGACGGTTTGAGTCCGGTGGGTGTGTGGGTGTGGGTGTAAGTGTTATTCTTTCGTCATATTCCACATCCACACCGACAACCACACCCACACCGACAACCACACCCACACCGACACTCACACCCATACCCACACCCACACCCACACCCACACCCACACCCACACCCACACCCACACCCACACTCACACCCACACCCACACCCACACCCACACCCACACCCACACCCATACCCGCACCCACACCCACACCCACAGCTACACCAATACCGACACCCACACCCACACCCGGATAGTAGAATTCGACGATTACTATGACTCTTCTTTCTTTAGTAATCAATGCATCACAATCAATCTCTATATGCATCAAAAAATCAGTAGTCGAAACAAACGATTTGCTGAGACATTCACGGTGAGATTCAACTTTTGCCGATCTGTTAAACAAAGTGAAGAAATTGAATGATGAAGGCGGTGATCAATGTGACGACCAACAATCAGAAGTTAAATGCATAGTTGATGCGCGAATGATGTCATGGAGACGTAATCAATGAAGACAATGTAGTCCGTGATAGATAATATCGAAAGCTGCCAAAAGAAGCCTCAAAGTAGTTCATGTTTTTTGTTCCGCATGAAGAAGCATATAATGGTGAAATCCAATTTATGTCTGCAAGAGATTTAAGTATGACCTTGCAAATATATTTCCAATGTTAATTCCCTTATCAGAGAGTCAATTATGTATAATACAATGCTTTAATAAATGTCGATAACATTTACAAGCGAAAATAGGTCAATAAAGGATGAGAAGGAACGAAGAAAAATGGCACAATGCATATATCACCGTTCTCATAGAATACGAACCTTTAAGAATGATGGTGTTAGTCCACAAATAAAAGTTTGTCCATACAGCTGCTGATGGGACACCAAAGTGAAACTCATCTAAACATGTGGTACTATCGAATCGGAAAAGGAAGTTATGCATATTCAAATTTATTTTGTATTTTTCCTTTTTGTTCTTTTATTTGGTTCCAACAGTGAAAAATTATCGGAACGAAAATTCAAATGAAATCTAGTAATTGAAAAAGTGCACCTTTCTTTATTGGCACTAAAAACTGAGAAAACGAATAGAAATACGAAAGAGATAATGACACAGAACATTCTCTGAACGAATTAATTTTCTTATCTTCTTTCACGACACAATCGATTAAATTAGAAATCCGGTTTTAAGCGGGATCATTTTCAAAAAAGTAGTGCCAGTGCAGTCGCTGCGTTCAGACACAAACTTGCACTGTTTATTATACAATAAATTCTACTAAACATTGTGTTA
This sequence comes from Rotaria sp. Silwood1, assembly GCA_905250075.1. Lineage (NCBI taxonomy): Eukaryota > Metazoa > Rotifera > Eurotatoria > Philodinida > Philodinidae > Rotaria > Rotaria sp. Silwood1. The sequence goes on from CAJNOP010000826.1 coordinate 20,261, forward strand.
ATAGCAATGGAAATGTTGAAACTCTTGAGTTTTCATCGCTTTATTGGAAAATTTTCCAACTTGCACAAAAACGAGCAATTTACTGAAGATAGAACACCGTCAACTCAGAACAGAGTAATGTGAAGGGACGAAAAAGCCAACGATTCTCAGAAAGGTTTATTTCTTTTTGTTTTCATATGTCAGCTTTTTACAACAATCTTTTCGAAGTCATCAATAAAAAATCAAGGCAAATTTGAGGCTTGTAACATGTTTGCAAATCTATTGGGTATGGGTATGGGTGGGTGTGGGTGTGAGTGCGTGTGGGGTGTGGGTGGGTGAGGATGTGGGTGTGGGTGTGGGTGGGTGTGGGTGGGTGTTGGTGGGTGTGGGTTGGTGTGGGTGTGCAGTGTGGGCGTCGGTCTTCTCTTCATACATACATATAACCGCACCCACATACCCCACACCCACACCCCACATCTACACCCACAGCCATATGCCCAACAGCTAAACCCACAAATCCCACACCTGCACCCATGCCCACACCCACGCTCGCATCCACACTGACATAGAGACGCACAACCACCCTAGTCTGAGATCTAGTAGAATGATCTGCAGGGCTTTATCGAAAAGTACTCGAAAGTATCACTTTTTTCACAGAAAAGACGCTCGAAATCGTTCAGAAATTAATGGAAGAGCTCCATTAGGTGAAAAAAAAAATTTCAGTAAAAATCACCATGCGGCTCTCTATTACCTTCCATAAAAAACGCCCTTTGTAAATGCGAAAAAAAAGAATTTGAAAATTCCTGTACCCCTCTACGGCTTTCGTGAGAAGGATTTTTCGAAATCCTCGTACCTCTTACGGTTTTTTAAAATTTTGTTTTCTTATTTTCAAAGGACCTTTTTAAGGAAGCGAATAGACAGGCGTATTCTAATTTTTACTAGATAGAATTTATTTCACATGATGAAGCTTTTCTATTAATTGTTGAACGATTTCGAGTATTTTCTGTGAAAAATAAGTCAGCTTTGGGTAATTTTTAATAAGGCCGTGCGGACCATTCTAGAAGATATCAAACGAATTCTTGCATAATCGTATAGTACTCAATGTGTACTGTTGAAAGCACACGTGCCCGACTCCTGTGGATTGCATTTCCTGGGAGATCAAAACCTCCCAAAGTCGTGATTTCTGACAAAATCATGATTTTGTGGAAGGTCTTCCGACCTATAGAAACGAAGGTATCTTCTGATTTCCGAAAAAAGAAATTACAGAAATTTCTGAAGATTCCATGAACTCGATAACTGCACAGCAAAGTAAATGAAAAGTTTTCAGAAATGTTGGAAAGTTTAGAAATTGTGGAATTTTCCGTCATTTCCAAAGTTTTGTTATTTACAGAATTTTAGAAATTTCCTAAATTTCGGAAATTATAAAATTTTGGAAAGTGCCAAACAATTTAGCCAACAAGTACTTGAAATTTCCAAAACTTCCGAAATTTTCGTTTTTGGAAATCTGAACACTGATATAGAAACTATCTAAAGAAATGAATTTTTTATCAGAGTAAGCACTTAATGAGATCTCTATGCAGCCGAAATTTTAGTTTTCTAACACGATCCGTTCATGAGATATATATATGCAGAAAACACAGATAAATGAGCATTGTGTCGTGTATCCGGCAGTATTGACCAGCTCATCAATAGTTCATGCATTCGAACTCATTTTTTTATCATACATACATCAACTTGATATGTATGCACAGTGAAAATTTCTTGTCAAAGGGATATGTTCTTGGTGAGATATGAATCTGACAAAAAAGCACCCAAATAATGGTTTTTCACGACAGTGCTCTTCGGTAAATTGATAATATCTTGAGAATAGAATAATATTTTTTCTAACTGCTTGCGTCAAAATTCATAAGTCTTTGCGCTATACAAGAATGTCTTAATTTGATGAGAACCTGAAGATAGCGACTAGGCAGCTTGCCTTGAAATGGATCCAAATTTTTACTCAAATTAGCTGACAAATACAGTAGAAAAGGTTTTTGTTCCTAGAGGTGTAAGCCAATAGGCTGATCAGCGGCGGCGCCAGTTTTTAAAAAATTTTCTTAAACGCTCGGCGGCGCAGATTTAATACTCTCAGGTTGCATAGCGGCGGCGGCTCGAAAATTTTAAAATTTCGAATCCAATCGGCGGCGCGGCGCTTGTAATTAAAGTATCTCAGCGGCGGCGACTTGAAGTTTAAAAAGTACTACATTATCATAAAGAAAGTAGTCTATTACCTTGTCTACACTAGGAGGATAATGCAGTATTCAATTCGTATTAAATCAATTCGTGTCTACATTTGTCATTCAATGCATGAATCAGAATCCTAGACTTTCAAATGAATCGTAGTTTTTGTTCACCTCAATCATATAGGAATCGCCCATTGAAAACTGCGTCTGTCCCATTAGAAAATCCAATCAGACATTGATTGGTGCATCAACTTTAATCCGGTTCTGAATAGTGCAATAAATTTAATGCACTATTTAAAAGTATTTTAAATGTTTATTAACTGTTTAAGGGGCCCCCCCCCCCCTTTCCGGCGTTTCTAAGAAACGGCCCAATGAAAATTCCTGAAACTTTCAGGGTAGATAGACCTCGAGTAGTAGAGCAAAAGTTGTCATGGACATAAATTTGCCAGACGTTATCTTCATGGACTTCCAGAGACCCCAAGGTCAAAAATTTGCAAAAAGTTTTGCCCCCCCTGGACTCCCCAGATTCCATCCGTTTGAGCTGAAATTTTTACTGTGGGTAGACGGACACAATCGGGGCGGACGTTTTTTTTTTTTTTCAAAAATTCCAAATACTTCAGGCTGGAGAACCAAAATACTGAGCACTTCGCAAAATCTGTAGGTTTTTTGGATCCTAAAAATTTTGCGAAGTCTGCCAAACTTGATTAGTAGAAGGTATCCCAAAAAAAAAAAAACGTCCAACCCAAATCACTTGAAGTCTGACCAAAAAAATTTTCAGTCGGATCGGACTTGAAATGGCGGAGAAAAGGGGGGCAAAACTGTTTTTTGATACCAAAAAAGCTGATTTCGAGAAAAATGCAAAGAAAATTGTGTTTTTTGATTTTTTTGGCATATTTTTCGATTTTTTTCGAGTTTTTTATAGATAACATGCGGGTTTTCAGTTCTCAAAGTGTGCTCAATAGATAGAGGGTATTTAAATCTACATACTAATCACAAAAAATGAAAAACGAAAAATGTGAAAATTTTGAGTCGGGAAAGGGGGGGGGGTCCCCTTAACCAATAATGTTTCTTAATTCAACATCGAAATTTTTAGCTTAGACAAGGCCTATTTCAATATCTCGACCTTTTTATCTTCAAACACATATGTGGAAAAACTTTAATTCACATCTAGACATAATAAAAAAAGTCAATAATTAAAAACACATATATAATTGTTAGGGTAAATAATAAATGAAAAATCACCACCACGATTGTTAAAAAGTAAAGGCTCTTAGCGTATTCAAGTTTGTTGTTTTTTGTTTTATTTTTGTTAATCAAAATTTAAAATGTTCGTCTGTTCTTGTATTTATAAATATACCTAATATAACAGACATAAACAACTGAAATGGTAACTTAGAATTTTCAACCAACACAGAATTAAGGGTTTGTTTACAATTTAGAACCCCAAGCACCTGATTGGTCACAGAACCAGCACGAAAGTGAAATTGAACGCGAGGAAGTTAATGAAGAAGAGATATTTTGGAATTCTACGATGTCAAAGTACCGAATTAAAGAAAATATAAATAAAACGTTTGTTTATGCTAGTTGCCAGCGGCCGCTCGAAATTTTACAATTTTGAATACCATCGCCGGCGCGGCGGCTGCAGTTAAAGTGTCTCAGCGTCGATGGCTTAAAAATTTCTAAAATTTCTACTGTCACGGCGGCGGCAGCTTAAAATTTTTTGAGTCTGTCGGCGGCGACGGCGGCTCGGCCGCACGGCTTACACCTCTAGTTGTTCCTGGTCAAAATCAAAACGCCATGCTTTGAAAAATTGTTACTAATAGCTCGAGGACAGCAGTACTTAGTTCCAAAGCGACAGGCCATAACTCACTCTTAAGCGACAGAAATCCAGATCACAATGTAAAGCATATATCTAGAAACTATGTATTACCACTATACCGCCGAACGAGTGGGAAAATAGCTTTGATTGCATCGATCTATACTATACTATGGGTAGTATATATCCTCAAAGTTCCATACTAAAAACCATCACCGTTCAAAAATAGTGAAGTATACACTGAGTGGGTACTGCATTGGTCATCGTCATTTTTTAGCTCAGGGTGTCTCCATTGTGATTTCAATATCTCAAGAAGGGTATGATTTTAGAAGCTGAAACTTTAAACTTTTTCATATCTCACTCAGATCCACATATAGACAAAATTCCATTGAAATCCGTGAGATCAATTCAGCGCGTGGTCCGTATTTTGGCAGTTTCTTTCGTGCAATGGCTCCTAGAGTTAAAGGAATCGGCATTCAATGTAGATGAATGTTATTTACCAAGTTGCAATAATTAAAATAAACTTTTTCAAAAAAAATTCGAATGCCAATAATTTCCAGCTTGGTTGAATATTTTATATGTGAGACACGCTGTTTGTTTATCCAAGGACTCTTGTGTTATTTTTGCAACATAAAAAGCCGTTGCTTATTCTTCTCTCTTCTCTCCTTTTTTTTAAAGTTTTGTTGATCAAACGTTTTCTTTAGAAGTACCGCTCATAGCAACAGTAAAATACACAATACTGGCAGTAGACAAACAATAACGACGACGCAGAAAAAAATATATTGATAAAAAGAAATACATTTTGAATGAACCACACTCATCGATACTTATTTGTATATAATGTGAAGCTGTTGGCATTGTTGAGGGTGAGATGTGGATATGGGTGTGGGTGTGGGTGTGGGTGTGGGTGTGGGTGTGGGTGTGGGT
>CAJNOP010000826.1:27468-42186 GCA_905250075.1 Rotaria sp. Silwood1
GGGTGTGGGTGTGGGTGTGGGTGTGGGTGTGGGTGTGGGTGTGTGTTTATCTTTCTTTCATCTAGACCTACACACACACCTCACACCCACACCCACACCCCACACCCACACCCACACCCACACCCACACCCACACCCACACCCTTCATCTATTCCATCATCATCTCCTGGTCCACTTCAACAATCAGCACGACATCTGTCACGATTGACTGACAAGCTAATCGCTTCATCGTCCATTCAACATCAATATCAGCTGATCAATAATCAAAGGACAAAAACACATACTGATATTACAATTGTTCCACCACCATTATTTTCATGTAATCAAACATCATCAACACCACGTCGACCATTAGATGAAAGTAACTCTTGTTCTGAATTTCAAGTACAAAGTCGAACAAAAAAATCTCTTCCTCATGAACCGACACCAACAAATTTTAATTCTAATAATAAAACAATAACAAACAACAACATCACCGCCATTAGCAACTGGTTATCAATTTAGTTTTTCTTCAGCTCAATTAAAATATGCAATATCTAATAATTTACCATGTTTTTATTTAAAATTTAGTCATGATGATGATCCAGTTCAACAACAAAAATTACCATCTGCTATGAAAGTGGCTTCATGGATTCATCATTTGATACAACAACAATCAGCTCAATCACTTGGTGATTTTTCTCTTTTGGTCCCGGCGGGTAAAAATCGTTATAAAGTTGGTGTTACAACAAAAAAAGACTTTTTGTTGCTTTGGAATTGTAAGTGGCCTAGAGATATGAATAAAATTGATATTGAAATAGAAAGACCTTGAGGTTTACCTGATTCCTGTGCAGTAGTTTTACGTTATGTACCAACGGATTTATCAAAGGAATTTGTTACTCAGGAAATATCAAAATCAATTAAATCAGCTATTCAATTTTCAAAAATTAATTATCACCGTTCTAGACCTACAGATGATTTTAGATGGGGTGTGCGTGTGGGTGTATAAATGAAGATATGATCCACACCCACACCCACATTCACACCCGCATTCACACCCACACCACACACCCACCCACATCCACACTCACACCCACACTCACACCTACACCCTCACCCACCCACACACATCCACCACCCACCCACAGCCCACACCCACCCACCACCCACCCACAGCCCACACCCAAAGGCACAGATATTTTTGAATGACAGAACCGTCCTTCAAAAAAAAAGAGGAAATAATGAGAACAGAAAAGTGCAGATAGGTGTGCAACAGTTTAATGTATTGTAATATATAGGATGATCTATAATGAACGAGAGTCCGTGTATTTTTGTAATAACTGGTGCCCTTTGCAATCGTTAGATCACATTATTTTCTCAGTAGATGTACCATCAGAGTGTGAGTGTGGGTGTGGGTGGGTGTGGATGTAGGTGTAGATGTGGTCAATCACATATCCACACCTACATCCACACCCACACCCTTCTAGACTTTTTGACCAGTACATGAGAATACATGATACCAATTCTTCAAATTCTTCAAATTCTAGACTTTAGGTCGTATGTAATTCAGAGTACAAAGTGTACTTGTATTTGCGCAGCCCTCAGCTATAGGACCGAAAGCTGTCTATATACATAATCTTGAGTATCTGAATGTCTGTTACCGGATATACAGTTAAACATCTGAGGTCGTACGCTGAAGGAGAAAACAGCCGTGCACTATGTACGAGCTCTTGCTAGTATCCATACATAGTTGACTTGCCGGAATCAATATGACCAATGATTACAATATTAATACGTGTCTTTTGTTTACCCATGCATGTAAATCACAGCTTTGAAATGATTCAGTTCAACGAAACAATTATAAGATAAACGAAAATCGTTTTCGAAAATGTAAAATAATAATAAAAATTCTGTTCTACCTATATGTACATGGTTTATTCATCACATATATCGTCATGTAATTACGTAGGATAGTTTGGTATGGAAAAGGAGGTGAAAAACAAATCTTTTGCATGACTCAACGTTTTCAATTACTGTCAACTGTTGTTGCCTATGTACGAAAGACTGATTACCTAATATTAGCCGTTTTCCACAGCAAACTAACTACAAATAACAGCTTACATCGTCTCTGAAGAATTGTTTTTTTTTTCGTTATTCTTGAAGCTCTTTAACATCATGACCAAAGATTCATAATTCAAGAGAAATACATTGCATCTAATCACAGAGACATGAAGAACAATTTCGAGCATATTGGGAACATCCAGTTTAGGCATATTTTTGTCTGAAAATGATTTTGATGTTAAATATCTGAAGAAAAATTGGCAAATCAGTTTATTTTCTTCTTTGACTAAGTAAATCATAATAATTTTTTGTTAAAATTACAGTCAATGATCAAAAGGAACTAGAAGTAAGCCAAAAGAAGAAATTCCACAGTAGGCCATCATAGATCTACGTACAATGAAATAAATCATACACATATTGAAATACCAGAGATATTCAAAAAAAGAATTAACGATGCTCAAAAAATACCCGAACTCGAACTTGAACGGTTCGGATTCAGTGCATGCCTAATCTGCAATAATTATGTAGCATTGTTATTGTTTTCAACAGTCGTACAGTCAGGTAAAAATGCTAGTTTATTACAAAGACTTGTAGTTTTTGCCGTTAGTGTCCTTGAAGTTCTCTACGACATTAAAAAGATTTTGTTACTAGTAATATTTGTCGATGTAATTGTGATGTAAAACAAAAAGCACTGTAGTAAGGGTAAACTGATGGCTTTTAATGTTCTATAGAAAGATATGAGATAAGATTTTTTACACAATCATTGTTTTCCTTTTCTATTTCTGTTTCATATACTATTACAGAACATTTTCGTGCACTTGTGAATAAATAAAGATGAAACTTATTCTTACATTTCTGATGCTCATTGTCACAGTTGTAAGAGAAGGTGATGGAATACATGCTCATGCTGAAATGTATCTCGCAGGAACAAATGATTTTATTGGAACAATCAACTTCAATGAGGAGAAAGAAGCTTGGGGAGTTATCATATCTGGTTTTGTGAATCGTCTAAGACCTTTAGCAATATTAGTAAGTATATACTTTGAAGAATAAAATACTACGTAGTTCAATATCTGACGTTAAAGTATAGCATTTTAGGGTTTAATTCTGAAAAAAATTGCTTTATAAGGAACGTAGAAAAGGATCTCAATCTATCAGAAACATATTGATAACTCTTCAAAATCCTGTGTTCACTGGATGCATTATGCATTTTGATATTTTCTTTATAATTCTTGATTCATTTCAGTTTAATAGAAATAGTTAGTCTCCGAATACGAAAATTCGATCTTCAACAATTTTGATGTGACACCCTTTATAAGATAAATTTCTATTAGGGATTCCATATCCATTCAGAACCTATTGGAGACAATCATAATTGTACTGCTGGTGGTGTTCATTTCAATCCATACAGTAAGTTCAGTTCATTATAGTAGAGCGATGATTCTCACACATTGTCTATTATGGCAGATGTATCGCATGGAATGCCCAGAGATACTGTTCGACACGTTGGCGATCTAGGCAATATTGAAGTAAATGCTGATGGTGGAGCCTATGTTGCAATGCGTGATGATGTCATTTCACTAGGATTTAATAAGACAAGAACTGTGATTGGTTTACCTCTCATGATTCACAATTTGACTGATGATGGAGGCCACACTGGCAAGGGCGAAAGTAACACAACTGGGTAAATATTCATACACTAAGTTGTCACCTTTCTTTATTGATATTTTCATTGAATTTATAGAAATGCTGGTCCCCGTATAGCATGTGGAACAATACGTCTTGGTTGAATAACGATTTTTTCATTTCTGTAATAGTTTACAGACGCTATTTACTAAAATTTTTCATTTCCTTTTTAATTATCATTGCTTAATTTGAAAGAATAATAAGGATGAGTTTCTAAAATATAAAACTACGAGCGAAACAATAAGCTTTGATATAAAAGAGTAATCATGAGCGTATCAGAGATGTACTTCTAACATCGAAGGATAGAATTCACTAATACTAATCTAATCACTTCAAAACTTCTTTTATTGATTCAAATGAAAATCAATATTTTATATTCGTTAGGTTTGATTCATGTATATCAGATTGTATATACAATAAAGTATAATTTTGATATACTCAATCTATTTTCTACAAATCTGTGATTAGTCAATGATATTATGCTCATGATTCATACATTAAAATTTGCAATAATTGTTCAAGTTTGAATAAAGTGATGGCTTCTGGAGTTCTCTAATTAAGTAAATGTTTTACCAATAAGTGCAGTACATTAGGGTATGGCTGTGGGTGTGGTTGAAAAGAAAAGGAACACCCACACTCTATTGGAAAACAATAGTAATCAATGAAATATTAGCAAGACATTAAAGACGAACAAGTTTTTTCTTTATGAAACTCCAATTCTGATTAAGAAGCTTAATAGTTTCAAAAGATTTTCTTTTATAACAATTATTGTTATATTTAAAGAAATTAAAAAAGAGCGACAAATACACTTATCGACCCCCCCTCATTTGAGTGTAGATCGATATAGTTTGCCTTCACCTGCAGCTGTTGAAATGCTCTTCGAGTGTGAATTGATACTTCATGGCTCCTTCAGTTATGGAGATACTCTTTAAATGTGGATCAAGATTTCGTGGCATCCTCACCTATTGATTTAACATTATATGCTTTATTTGATCATTCTTATTGAAGAAAACAACTAGTTTAAATAAAGAGAACAAAACTATATGTGTTTTCATTATGTATCAGTTGTGAAAATGTGTTTTTAACAAGTATAAGGTGAAGTTTCTATCATAAGAAAATAGTTGAGTATTTTTAAGGCTTCTTATCTTCCATATTCTAAAGAAAAGAAAAGTATCGAAAACGCATCAACATAACACAATCTTAGTTCTTTTCTGTTGATTTCTACGTTATATAAAATTTTCAGAAAGTTTGATAATATCATTCATAAAAAAAAGTCCAAAAACCTTAGAAAACAGTCTCTAAAACATAAAAAATTTGCGAGGTTCTTACAATGTTGACTGTGTTTCTCTACAGCCCCTTCAATTTTTAACATGATTTTTATGGCTAACAATAGATCATGACTAGCTGCAATTTCTGAGAAAAAATTGTTATCATATTCTGGTAATGACTAATAATGGACCATTTCCATATGATAGGGTAATTTTTTGAACCTAAACATTTGATAATACCTCTCGACATTCCATATAGGAAAAATTTCTGAAATTGAATTGGGTAAGTTGATAAAAACTGGCAGGATCCTTTCATTCATTTTTTTGTTTCTTCGAATTCAAATATAAATCAATGCATTTATTTGCCTTCCGCCTTAATTCATTTTCTGGTGGTTACCATGAAACCAAAAGTTCATCTTTACTTGTTATGTGTAGAAACGTTTTATTTAGATTTGTTAACATGTGTGTAAATTAATATTGTTGATAATAATGTGAAAAATTTGTCATTGATTTCACTATATTTATCTGAATTTTATTGTTTTCAATTATTTAATTCGAATACTTGATTAAATAAATTATTGTCTGACATATTAATGCATAAATTACGAAAGTTGTCATGTGATATATATTCTCTTGCTTTTTATACACTATAAAATGATATGGGGATTGGTCATACCTCTATCATTATAATTTTCTATTCGTTTTCTATCTACATCTATGTTTTATTTACAGTAAACTCCAGATAATCAATGGTGTCTAAAAATACTCAATTAGACAATATAGTTTGGCATTGCAATATTAGTTTAATGTTGCACTACAGGTTTATTATATCATTGACGCTCATAGATAACTGACATCTGAAAAAGTTTAGACATGCTATGATTATTCACAGTCACGAACGTTGTCACATAACAATGATCGAATAAATATTGGAGTAAAGTTCATAAATTGGTTCTAACTATGACCTTGAGCTTATGATTCTACACAAGAAGTAACTGATTTTGTTTGTAGGGAACCAACAAAAAAGGAAACGTTTATGAAAATTATATGTAATGTTCATTAATCAATGCTTGACCACGACAAGTCGCCAAAAGCCAAATCAGCAAACAACGGTCCATAGTATACAGAAAACTGACCACCAATTTCGACAGAATCTCGTGGTGGTGGACAAATGAAGTGGATGTCACGTGGTTTGTCTCTATGGCTAATAATAACAGTAGTGAGAGAAGCGTTCCATATACAGGCAAGACCTGAACGAAGAGCAACTGATGCCTCACATATACGCACAACCTGAAACAATACAAAGAATGCATGATATTTCAAAATCCAGTTTTCTTACTTGATAGAAGTCAGTAGTGGCAACCTGCTTCAGAACTACTTGTTGCCCGGGATTTTCACACTTTAAATATTTTCCCTTCGGATGTAGCTTGAGTCCACAATCTCTCTTTTCACCCCATGATCCACTCGAATTCTGACACTTTTCCGTCACTTGTCCCTCACCAGACAAAGGCAGTGTTACTATCATTTCCGATTGGTTATCCTCTTCGGCTTGGTTCCACGTCTCACATCCTACTCGTTCTACCGGTAGACCACCACAACATTGTGTTAAATTCGATTCACCACAACATCCATTTCCTGAACAACATGTCGTGTTAAATTCCGTACGTATCCAAGTGTCAGGTTGTGGAGTACCTTCACAAAGAAATCCATCTGGATTGAGTGATGAATACAACGATGTTGTATAAGACTGCGCGGACGTATTGATAGAGGTGATATCAATCCACTGGCATCTAAACAAGAGATTTTTAAAAACCGTTGTACTTGAATAAACTATGAAAGGACTCATGAGAAAAAAATTTATAGTTTAAACGAACAAGAAGCAGATCAATTTCTTAACTCCATCAAAATCTATTAATTAATTTACAAATCTATCTCGCTTTTGAACGAAGAAACATTGCCTACCGAAGTCCACCCTGATAGGTGTCCTGCCAGCCGGGTGGTATCCCTTGCAGTGAACACGTATAATATTCTTGATGTAATGGACTCCATTCTGCATTGGCATGACGATAAACAGCTTGTAAACAAAATCCTCTCTTAGTGTTGGTCAAATTTGATTGATCGGTTGGATTCCCAAGGGCGAATGATCCATAATGTGAGAAATGATAATGTTTGTGACATGGAGAATATTCGAAGACATGATGTTTGGTAATTAATTCGGACTGTAAACCATTCGCAAAATAGGATACAGAACCGAGACGCAACTCTTGTGTTCCAAAATTGGGTGCCGTTGTTGAGAAGACAAGGAGTCGACGCCATCCACTTCCACCAACGCATCGCTCGGCAATTTCGCATCCGTTTGGCTCAATGTAGAGGTAGATTATTCGATAACGTTCCAAGTCAGGTAAATATTCAAAGATGTTAACTGGTGCTACTTGACCGAATGAGTTTATGGATGGCTCGCTAGGATATCGCCATTTGCTGGCCGTTGTTTTGTCATACTTGATTCGCGTAAAATTCAAACTCACATTCACTCGGCCCACAAATGCTTGCAGCGCTTCCACACAAGATATTATTGGTAATGGATGTTGGCAGTGACACTGTTGACAGCCAACAACTTCCGGCGCCTGTGGTTTCTCTACTTTACATGTATCATCATAATAATATTCAGTTATTTCTGGATCTATACTATTTGGCGGCCAACCATTCTCGCTCATGCAGGCTGTGCCTGTTCGTTGTAGTAATAACATCGGATCTACAGGCAGTGTATAATCTTGCAGAAATGATCCACCAATATTACTCAGCCGATCATCACTTTTTACAACGGACACTGAGTCAGTGACCAATGTAACGTGAAAGGTGAAATCTCGTACGATGAGATAATGGGAATCAATAAGGACCGATTTTGGTGGACCCAAAAATTTGATTTCCCAGAACTGATCCAGAGTGAGAGAGAGCGTCCCTCGATATTTTGGTGGGTATGTGTCTGGAAAGTATGTTGGACGAAATACAAGTCGATTCATAGTAAGTCTGAACTGTTGAACAGCTAAGGAACGCCAAAAGTTGTCATCTTTCGTATTCAAAAGTGCTCTGGCTAGATCCCATGAATCGAGAGGAAGATCACTGTATTTGACACCCACTGTACTGCGAGCATCAACATTTACTAGAGCTCCAACACGAGTTTCAGCACCGTCAATTATAACAATCAGGACAAAAACGAACAGAAATCGGACGATCCAAATAAATGACATGCCTCTTCTGTATAGCTGATTCAAAATATTTGAGTGTATGCACGCAATTATTTTCAATAATTTGTCTTTTATATATATTTGACGTATTCAGTCATAGAGTAAAATATTTATGTTTTTTGCAAAATAAAGTAGATACCATCTGCGAAACATATAATAAGCATAGAAATTTTGCTTCTAGATATTAAACATCTATTACGCAAATGACATTGATATATAGTTACACCTTTATCTTTTATATGTGTTTGAAATATGCAGCCATTGGGGAAAATATTTGTTTTTTTTCAAAATGAAGCAGATACAATCCGCATAGGTGGTATAATAAAAGTGAAACTTTGACTTCTAGATATTATACACATTTGGCAAAAATAACGATGGTATATATTACACAGTAGAGGTACAGGTGTAATATGAATGTGAGTGATCGTTATCTTTTGAAATGATAGTGAACCAAGAACGATAATTTGCCATAAGCAACATCAAAACGTGTGACCAGAGATAGTCAAGCGAGACGATGGCCTAAGAGTGTGTGCATGTTTGTTCCTTACCGTGAGGGTGTATGGGTGTGGGTGTCAGTGTCAGTGTAGGTCTGTTTGTCCTTCTTCTTTCCACTATCACCCATATCCACCCCTACGCCCCATACCCACACCCACACCCCACCCTTTTGGAATGACCTAAGTATATTTTTCTATGAATTTTATGATAATAAAAAGGTATTTCGATTAAAACAGTCTTTTAAAAAGCAAAGTTAGATTGAAGATTTGAGTGTGTGTAGATGCTTTGGATCTCTTTTGACGAAGATATCATTCGGTTCGAATACAATCCAGTCACATATACCTGTTTCATGAAATCCCATTTTAGCCGCCAACCCGATTGATTTTCGATTGTTCAAAGCTGTATGTCCAAATACACGTTCTTGCATTTTAAACATTTCTGTCGTCAATCGAACACTCAACAGAGACGCGAGTTCAAGTCGACGAGCTTCAGGAAGTGTATATACCATGTCGAAAGAACCATCGTATTGCAAAAGTCGCCAACCAAGTAGGTTGCCATCACGATATGCACCTGTTTTTTAAAATTTAGAATTAAGTTCGTTTTATATTGTTGAAGAAAGTTTCAAAATGAAGAAGCATCCATTTTGGGAACACTTTCAAAAAAAAATCATATAGATAGTTTCACAGAATATTTCAAAGGCGTTCTCAAAGATGTAAGTACAGATACCATAAACCAAATTATACTGAAAAGGTACTAAGGTGTTGGAGTTCTAAACCTGCACTTTTTTCCTTGCTGGTGTTCTCCAACATGAAATCTTGATCAATATAAAACTACGTTGACATAAATAGACCAAAACTTACCCACGCTGCATAATTTTTTAATACAAAATTGAATTTGAGCTACGGAATACAGATCAGATGATTTGTAATCGTCAGCTTCAATAATGAAATATGCATCTTCTGGTTTCAATGGTCGAATTTCAACTCCTATAATTGCAAATTCAGAATGATTTTATATATTTGTTTTCTAAATGTATTGCTACCTTACGGGACTGTTGTTGGTAGTGTTTTCAATTTTTCCATAAAATCATTTTTATCCAATTCAAATTGAATATATGTCCAGATTTCGTAATTACCAATTTTCTTCCCTTCTATGAATTGTTCGATTACTGATGTTACATAATGGTGTGCAGTAGCACAAAACATAAGTTTCTGATTCCATGGAATACATTTTGTTAACATTTCGATAAGAATATTCTTTGTATATTCTTTATCACAAACAATCGCAACATTGCGAGTATAATTGTGAATAAGATCCCAATTGTGAATGAGACCAGGTGTAGAATACAGTATTATAACACATTTGATTTCAGTTGGATGATTAACAAAGACCTGTGGATAAATGTCCTCTAGAGTGACTACCTTCGAGTAGACATAAGTGAGTAGTTGCCAAGGAAGAATCGATTCAGGTAATTGAGCTCTCTAAATACAATATTAAAAAAAAAAACTTATATTACTGAAATATTTTAAAAGAAAAGAAAAAATTACCAAAAATTTTAATACTGGTAAAATATTATCTGTGTTGCAAACATTCACTTCGATGCACATGTTTTATTCCTTCGTCGTATTTACTTTCTATAGAATATGATAAAATGAAACGTCTTCAGAAGCAGTATCATAAATGAAAGTAGACTAAACTATTTTTCATTCCTTATGCAAATAATTTAGTCAATGTGCGTGCACATTTTCGGCGCATCGACAGATCATACACTATTTTTACCTTTTCTTAAAACATTGCATACTGTATGTCAAATGATAAGAATGCTCTAAAAGGAATTACAAGGTAATTTTACAATAAATGTGGGTTTGTTTCTTTTTCAAAAAACTATAGAGATTTGGTAAGATTGTATTGTGTTAGTCAATAGAGACATCTTGATCATACATCACTTCAGCTATATAGGAATTATATAGGATACTGATTTTCACTATGAAAAGTCTTTGGAGACCTGGGAAATCTTGTTTAAACATCACGGATAACAGATCGTCTTTTTCTATATATATCTAATGAATGAATTAAAAAATATCTTCGAGCTATGGGATATAATGTCATAAGAAACCTTTTCCAAACAAACAGAAAACGGTTAATTTATGTTCAATTTATTTTCAACTGTTCTATACGTACGTGTCCATATAAATATAAACAAAATCAAATTGAATAAAGACCACAAAAAAAGGTATTTTTTGGTGTATACAATGTAAACTATCTCTTTTTTTGAATACTATTATAGTATCTTACACACTTGAAAGTATATAATCAAAATACAGTAAAATCCCTCATAGTGAATACCTCCTTATGATGGACACTTCACGGTCCGATCGAGCGATTTTTGTTGGAATTAAACCTTTACATAGTGGACACCTTTATATTATCGATGGACCGAAAAAGATTCGTCAGAAATGACACATCATGACAGGAAATATGTAGTCACGGAACCGCAATGAAAGAGGCTGAGTGATTGCGTTAGTGTTATATTTTGTTACAGTTTTTGTAACCTTCATTTGAACTACGGCAATTTAGTAAATTTTTAAATTTCTGGGTGACTTGTTACTAACTTCTATAGCAGATATCACCTCGAAGTTTGCAAAGACTTCTCGATGAATGTGATCAATAATGATGTGAGCAGTTCATTTTCTTACATTTATTCAATAGCATGAATTCTATAATTTCGTCTCCGATATAGAATCACCATCAACTAACCTTCGTCTGGATTGATAAGTGGCAAAACAGAGCTTTCTCAAGAATTACTTTAACAGATTTTCTGCTTTTTCATAAAGAAAATACTTGAAGAAAAAAAAAGTAATGTTTCAAGGTATTTATGCTATTCATTAATAATCTTAAGATACCTAGAAATCATACCGATTCCTTCAAGAAAACTGTCTGTTTTGAAAACACCAAACCTCTGTATAGTGAACACCTCTCTATAATGGACACTTTTGAAAAGTCCGATAGGCATCCACTATAGAGAGGTTTTACTATAAAATCAATTAAATCAAGTTCAAAACGAAGAAATATTTCTATTTTCTAAATAAAAACATCAAATCTAGAATTGGATAAAAATAATATGGACACATTTCGATTGCAGCTTTTAACTTATATTTTCTAAGAGAGAATCAGCTATATCAGGACAAATCTTTAGAAATATTGGAAAGACAAACCAGCTTTATCATTATCATCTTGATAGACTAATGAGAAATAAGCACTATATAGTTGTCTCAACCATCTGTGTGTTATATTATAGACATTTTTAAACAACATGCAAGGCACTTTTTGTAGAATATTTAACTCTTCACAAAAGAATCTTCATTTTTTCGAAAAATATAGGATTATAGGAAAAAAACTTGAAATATAGTCCATTAGGGTGTGGGTGTGGACGTGTGTGTGGGTCTCCTCCTAAACCACATCCACATCCACCCATACCCACACCCGCACACCCACACCCACATAACTCTCAACATATCTTTAAGTAAACCGTATAACTATTTTCAATCTCAATCAACAACAACTCACTGTAACCAACGACATTAATTATAACTAAAATTATAATTCTTTTGCAAATTCTGCATTAACTGAATCCTAACTAGAAAATCATTTGCATAATCATCCATGGAAATCTTAAGGGTGTCTTATGCCATCTGACGATCGTCTTAGTCGACGTGAAATCTAGATTATGGTAGCTAGTCTTACCATCTACTAACCGATATTCAACATTAGTTTAGATTTATTTTGAAATTCTGAATTAACTGTTTATTGAATTTGAATCTTTTGGATTTACTGTTGAAAATTCATCAGATTTTTTTAAAACCATCTGATGATCGGCTTAATCGATGTGAAATTCACATTATGGTAGCTAGTCTCACTCTCACTCTCATACACTCTCAAAACTAATCTTAACATTCAGTCGATTCTGGTCTATGGATGGGTGATAATGATATGTCTTCAAATTGATTGCTTTGTCGATGCTTTGAACGCATTCGCTTAAAAGTTATAAACACAACAACTATGATAACTAGTCCAGATACACCAATGGAAACTGTTATAATGATTATCATGTTACGAGAATAGTTCGAGGTTCCTTCATTTTCATCATTACATTTTGTTTCGTAAGAATTCGTATTTGAACAAAAGATCATAAATTGTACATTTTGTATAGATGATAATAGTATATGTCGTGTGATAAGACCTTGTTTTAGTTTTGAATTAACATTGGTTAACTGCTTCTTGAAATCTTCAAATAATTCATTACAGCTTCGACTAAATTTAGTTGAATTGAAAAAAAATACAATCATTGCAATATCGGAGTTTTCTGCCAATCTGACTACAGTAGATACATTAATTTGAATCGGGTTGTTGACGTTCAAAGCATTGACTAAGTCAATCAGCAGTTGTTGTGCAATGAGATCCATTGTCCAGTGTGTTGCATTAAACATAAAATTCAGCTGGAATCGTATATATGAATCGATGACGACTAACGTTGAAGAAGATGTAAGAAGATTACTATTAACAATTGTTGTTGTTAATGATGATGAGGAGGAGGAGGAAGTGGAGGAGGGGAAGGTTATTGAAGTTTCAGTTGCATTTAAAGTTGTTGAAGAAAATGTTCCTATCGATTGAGTATCAAATGAAGATGTTGTACTAGTTAATGTTGTCGACGAATTTATTGAATCTGACTTCTTCTTCAGTGTAATTTCATAGATTTGTTGTGTTTGCCGTAAATATTCATTTGGTAATCGATCAAATAAATTTAACAAATTTTCTGAGTGATTTGTTAACCATGTATTAATAGTAATGTCACGTCCATCATTCATACTTATTGATGAAAAAATAATTTCATGATTTTGATATGGATTATTGAAACGTACGTAAACAAATGATAATGATGGTATCCATGTGAATAATGTAACAGTTAATATTATTTTTTGAGTATTGGAATCAATAGATTGATGCCTACTTGATATATTTAATAAATGATAGACTGGATAAAAAAGTGTAGCATTTGTACTACTGTAAACAGTATCTGGAATGAAATCAGCATCAGGAAGATCATCAACCAGATAGTCAAGCCGATTATCATTGAGTTGACGTTCAAATATATCAAGTGACACTTGTCGAATTAATGAATGACTGGTTAATGACATCAATAAAGATAATCGTGGATCACCATTCGGATTACTTTCAGTATATGTGGCATTAAATGAACGAAATTGACCTTTCAAAGATGCTAACATTTGCCATGTTATTATTGTTGTTGTTAATGGATGTAGATCACCTAAATCCATTGTAAGTGTAGGTGATGTTAAAATATTATTGATTGTCATGTAAGTAATTTTAAAATCAATCAAAAGTCCTTTCTCATTCTCAACGATGGTAGGTTGACTACTAGAGATGTGAAAATTACGTGCATAACCATAACCACTATTACTTAAAATCATACTTAAAATGAATGGTTGTGACGGTTGCTGTTCTGAAGGAGGCAGCTTAGGATCAGGACCGATCACATACTTATCCAAAAAATAAGCAATATGAAGTTGAGCATCCGGTTGCACAAATATCGTATCAGGTATCAATGGAATATGTAATAATTCACCATCTAATATATATGATAAATTTCCACCTACTCGATACCATGTCGCTGTTGTTGGTGCAGCTGTAGCATAGGGTATAATCAACCAATTGACACTTCCTGAAGAACGATCTGCTAATACACCAGTACCTGTTATACCAGTTAATGCACCAGTGAAACTCGGTTGACCAATACTAAAATGTCTTATAAAATCTTGTTTATTATCATCATCTCTTATAATAATATCCATTTTAATATTCGTAATAGCTGTATCACCAGAATTGTCAAGTTCTAATTTAGCATCAAAACCTTGTCTTGTAAATGTCATCTTTTGTAAAATTTGTATTTTAACAGCAGCACATAT
>CAJNOP010000826.1:51562-65133 GCA_905250075.1 Rotaria sp. Silwood1
AAATTAAATTATCATCTATACTATCGTATGAAAGCAAATTTTTTGACAAAGTATAGACAAAAAGAAAACTGTGGTATAATTTAAGGAGCATACCACGACCGGTGCTACTTACCTAAATGTTTTTTTTTCGGTGGTTCTCGTGGTTCAATGATAGTTGTGGTCTGATTTAACTTTAAGGTTTTTATAAATTTGGTATTATATCTAGAATGAATTTTTTGAATGTATGTTTTATTCGATGTTATAGTATTATATATGGGGTATGATTTTCAATTCTATTCTAAGCAGTTTTATTCATGGCTACAATAGTCTTTTTTAGATGAAGATAGTTTATTCGAAAGTTCTGTTTGTTGGTTCATGTTCATTGTGATTCATTCTATTGTTGTAGACGTTTGGTCTCTAAAGAAATAGGATTTTTTTCGGTTTTTGTTATCACGCTGTTACATATGAAATTATAAATAGCTTACTTGGTTTGAAATCATGTCTACGATAACGTGGATGTGGCCGTTTGCTTTTGATGAATTCGGTCTTTGATTTAGGATTATTGCGACTACCGACTATAATTTGAATATTAGCTATTGGAGTTGTTCGGAAGACATTTTGATAAATTTCTTTGAGATCTTGCTTGAGTAACTTTAATCTTGTTTCGTATGTAAAGTGTAGAAATAGTCCCTTTCTAGCATTCTTCTTTTTTTGTTTATTTGTAGTAATTGTGTGTGGTATAACACCTTTGGGTGGAACCTTATCATCTCGTTGAAGTTGTGATAAAGCTATATCGAATTCCACTTGTGATTGTCTCGGTGTAGGAGTAGGTGTTATTTCGTTATGTATACCGAAAAATGGACCTTCATTTGCTAGCATAGGTAGAATGGAAGTTGTTGCATCGTATATGTTATGTTGATCCAAAAAATTTTCGAAATTCTTTATCTATATATCTTGTAGGATATCTAAAGGTAGTTTAAAATTACCGAAAATGTTTTACAAGTTTAATATACTCTAAAATAAAATTAACTTACCCGTTGTATAATAACATGAACCGTATATTACGTCGTTCAGTGTTAAATGCTTCAAAGGTCGAAGAATATCGAATGGCTCGTATCTTAGCAGCACGAATAATATTTCGAAATATATGACGTGGATGGTCAGATGTAAAGGGTACGACATATGGTTCAGCAGCTGGTTTATGATAGACTGATGTTGACAGATTACCGTTGTTGTTAGAAACAGTTACATCAAGAAATGGAAGACTTGTACCAATTTTATATTCCAATTTTATGTTTGGATGATAAGAATTTAATTTTTTTAATAACGCTTCTAATTTTTCTTGTGAATCGTTCCATGTTATAAAAATATCATCTATATAACTAGAATAAGTAAAAGAAAATGAACTTAAAGTACAAAATCATCAGATCTCCATAGTTATTTTACCGTCCATAAATTTCAGTTGATGGTAACATTTTGCAGATCGATTCTTTTTCCCATTTCCACATAAATATATTTGCTAAAGTTAATGTAAATGGCGATCCCATAGCACCACCAATAATCTGTTGATAATATTTGTTACGATAAACAAAAACATTTTCTTCGATTACAATACGAGCTAATTCACGAATAGTTTGATGATCAATACTATGTATATTTGATATTTGAAAGGTTTGAAAAAATTCAACAAGAATATCAAGTGATTGTTGTTGTGGTAACATTGTATATAAATTATTAATATCAAACGTACAAAATAATGTAGTTGACTTTAAATGTCCATCATTGACATATTGTCGAAGTCGTTTAATAAGATGCCAACCATCTACAATGGTTGTATGTGATACTTTTTGATTAAATATTGGTCGGATTAATTGATCCAAAAGACGTGAAATATTCGTAGTTGGTGAGTCAATCGTATTCATAATTGGTCGAAATGGAGTACCATCCTATAGATTGAATACATTTATTATTTTATATTTGAAGTGTAATGATAACTATTTTAAAATTACCTTATGTGTTTTAGGATTGAAATACATATAGGCTAGTTTACATGTTTTCAAATTCGGCCACATTTGTTTATATTGCCAAGCTGTAATTTTATGTTGTTTAACATGAAGATCATTGAGTAATCGTACAACTTTATTTAATGTTATTTCAAATGGATTTGAAGATAATTCTTTATAAGCTTTAGTTTTCTCACGATATTCATTTGCTTTTTGTGGGTGTGGGTGTGGGGTGTGGGTGTGGGTGTGGGTGTGTTAGAGCAACCATGATCGATTTCGACCTTGCTCAAGGGTCTTATCAAATGGTATAGCATAATCTGAATTGTGAAATCCAAATTCGCATAGAAATTTCATTGTTACTATAAAAGTAATAGAAATTTCATTAAACAGTGGTGTGTTAGAGCAACCATGATCGATTTCGACCTTGCTCAAGGGTCTTATCAAATGGTATAGCATAATCTGAATTGTGAAATCCAAATTCGCATAGAAATTTCATTGTTACTAGAAAAGTAATAGAAATTTCATTAAACAGTGGTGTGTTAGAGCAACCATGATCGATTTCGACCTTGCTCAAGGGTCTTATCAAATGGTATAGCATAATCTGAATTGTGAAATCCAAATTCGCATAGAAATTTCATTGTTACTAGAAAAGTAATAGAAATTTCATTAAACAGTGGTGTGTTAGAGCAACCATGGTCGATTTTCTATTTTAGTGGGAAGCTGGTTAGTAGTTTTATGATTTAAAAATTTTTTTGTTTAATTAGGATTACGTATGACTCACTCAGTGTATTATTGATGATTATCTGTTTTTTTTGTTTGTTTTTTAATTTTTATTGTCGATGGATATGGTTTTTGTATGTGGCAATAATTATAAAGGTTGATTTCATTTTTTTTTAATTGATACTTTTGTGATATTGACTTCTGTATTACAGTTTCCAGTTTTATTTGTTGTCGTTGTGATTTATTTTATCAGCCGATGAACTCATATGTTTTGGGAATGAGAGTTTTTCTGCAGGTGAAGACGTTGATTATTTGTAATAGGTATTTATACGTATTGTTTTCTGGTTTCTTGTAGGAAAGCCGAATATGCTTGCACAGTCTCATACTATTGATTCTGTATCCGTTAGTATTTTATTTGTATTGTTTGGCAATGATAATTCAAACCGTAAGTTTTCTGTGTAATAATTGAAAAATATTTATTAGTATAGAAAAAATATTATGTTCGGATAATGTATTATTCTTGTTTGAAGCTTACCTGTCATAATATTCATCCAATTCTTCTTGTCAATGGACTAATTGTTTATGGTCGTTTCCACTTTCTATATTAGCTATGGTTAACTTTAACGGAGAATCCCTTGCACCAAGGTTAACTGGTTTATTTTAATTTTTCGGGAAGTTGAGAATTGTTTTTGGTCTCTGTAGCAAAGATGCTTTTTGTATTCGTGTTTGAAGATGAATGCATTGGACTTTTGAATACACATGGACTTCCTGAAATCGAAGAACAATGGTGAGTGATTGATGAAAGTGAAGGTTATGACAGCCTACCTGTGCTATCGTTTTGAATTTCTCCTATTCAGTATACTTGTATGTGCTTTTGAATATTTTAGACAGTATATAAAGAATTCATATATAGTAGTATCATTTTGGATAGATGTAATTCGTTTTTGTTATATGTATCTAGAATAGATGAAAAAAAGGTATTAAAAGTGTGGCTAATATAAAGTAGAAGATAACTATTCATAAAAGATATGAGTAATTGTAATGTTTATTAAAGAAATGTCTAGTGCTTCTACGGTTTACAGAAATGTGAAGAAAAAAAAAAACAGTTTCTATAATGAAGATATGAAATAATTGTTAAGCAATTGTTTTAGTCGGTTGTTGTCGCGTTGACATTGGTTGGTCTGTGTTCCGATGTTTTCTTTCGTTCTAGAGCAGTAAAGAAGAATATTAGATTTGAGAAATCGGTGACATATTTAACTGAATAAAGGAAATAAACCTACTTTTTGGAATTCTATTCTTTAATAATGATTGTTTAGGCCGTTTACGTATGAGTTCGTTTTCAGCAGCACGCCGATTTCGATTGCCAACAATAAGTTTAATATCTTTGTCTAATTTGTTTTCAAATGTATGATCCATTATTCGATGCATATCACGTTTAAAAGAATGGAGACGTTTTTCATGTGTATAGTGAATAATTATTTTATTGTCGAGTTTCGCATCATTTTTCTCTGGATCATTGATTATGTTTGTTTCTTGCATTAAGGGTTCATCGGAAGGATCATTGTCAAGGTTGGCTGTGGCAGCACTTAAAGCAACCTGTGACTGTTTGTATGTTGGTATTCTTAAAATAATTTGACGCATTTGTTTAAATTGTTTTTCATCAGTACACATCGATAAAAATGGTGTTGTGGATATCTTATATTTGTTGAAAAATTTGAAAAATTGTTTGTCAATAAATGAAGATGGATACCTATAGGATAGATTTATGAAAGATAATAGCCTATGACTAGTATGTGTATATATAATTATGACTTACCCATTATATAATAACTTTAACCTAATAAGAATTTGTTCATTCAGAAATAATTGATATGTAGATGAATATCGAACGGCTTTTGTAAGTGCATTTTGTATAATATTTTGAAAGACATGACGAGGATGATCAGATAGATATGGTGTAACATATGGTTCAGCTGCTGGTTTATGATAGACAGAAGTTGATAAAATACCATTATCATTGGTAAGAAGTACATCAAGAAAAGGAAGACTTTGACTAATTTTAAAATCTAACTTAATATTTGGATGCCATTTATTAGCATCCTCTAATAATTTTCGTAACTCTTTTTCAGATCTATTCCATGTCATAAAAACATCATCAATATATCTAAGAAGTGATGAATGTAAAATTTACTTTTTCCAAATATCTTCTATACACTTACCTTCCATAAAATTCATTTGTTATATCCTGTTGACGAACAAATTCTTTTTGCCATTTCCACATAAAAATATTCGCTAGTGTTAATGTAAATGATGAACCCATTGCTCCACCAGTTGTTTGTTTATAAATTTTTTTATCATAGACAAAAGCATTTTCTTGTAATACAATGGATGCTAATTGTTTTATTGTATCAATATCAATTGCTTTGACTTTTGTATATCCATGTATTTCTAGAAATTCACCAAGTATTCGAATAGATTCTTCTTGTGGTAACATTGTATACAAATTATGAATATCAAATGTACAAAAAAGAGTGGATGATTTAAGGAGACCTTTTTCTTTATATTTATGAAGTCCTTCAATTAAAGAAGCGCCATCAACAATATTTGTTTCTTTACATTTATCATTGAATATAGGTTGTAAAATTTTATCTAAAAATTTTGAAATATTTGTTGTTGGAGCATGAATTGTATTTTCAATCGGTCGAACAGGTATATTTTCCTACATATATATGAAAAAGAAGTATATAAAAATTTTTTTAGTTTCAATTGAATCCAATGTATAGTACCTTATGTGTCTTGGGATTAAAATATAAATGAGCTAATTCACATTTAGCTCGATTAGGCATCATTTTGTCATACTGCCATTTTCGAATAAGATCTTTTCCACGAAGTCGATTAAGTAATTGTATGACTTTATTGACAATATCATTGAATGGATTTTCAGATAATTCTATAAAAGCATTTGTATCAGAGAAAAATTTTTGGGCTTTTTTTTCAAATTCAATAGCTGAACCAATATAAAAATTATGACCCTTATCCGTAACACGAATAATTAGATTTTTTTCTCGAATTACTTTTCGAATTGATGAAGCAATGTATTGTTGTTGTTGTGCTGCGAGTTTATCTTTATATGATAAAGGAGTCAAATACGAATGATGTAAATAATTAAGAAGATTTGTTGAATAATCTTTAAGAACGGATGATTTCTCTGGAATATGTTGCATCTTCGTAAGATTCGATTTGATTATGTCATTTATCTTTTTATGTTCTTTTTCGAGTAGTTTTTGTTGTTGTTTCTCTGGACGAATACCACTTTGATTTAATCGTATATATG
This sequence comes from Rotaria sp. Silwood1, assembly GCA_905250075.1. Lineage (NCBI taxonomy): Eukaryota > Metazoa > Rotifera > Eurotatoria > Philodinida > Philodinidae > Rotaria > Rotaria sp. Silwood1. The sequence continues at coordinate 57,599 of CAJNOP010000826.1, forward strand.
ATGGACCTAAATTCAAACAAAATCAATAAGAAAATGGTTTTCTTCTAATATATATGTGAAGATGAAAAAAAAACGAAAAACCATACCAAGGGAAAGTTGATTCCATTGTAATGTTATGAAAGGATTTTCAAGAAGATGAAGAAATGTTTCAGGTGATACACCAATCATATTTTTAGCTGTTGATGAACGTTGACGATTATTTATGAGTATACCTCGAAAGGATGATATTTCATAAGTAGTATCTTGTTTTAATCGATTTGTTCGATAAGTTATATATTCTCTCATGTTGCTTAAAAAACATACACCATCTTTTGTAGTTTTATTATTTAATAGTTGTATTTCTAGTTGTTTGAATTCATTTTCATAAAGTTGCTCACGTTTTACTAGTTTATGTATATAAACACTGAAAAAAATAAATAACCAAGTACGTTTTGCTTCTTGAATAAGTTTAAAACGTTTATTTTTTATTTCAATCCTATTTTGAGTATCGTTGAATGGTAAATAATTGATGCAACCAAGAAAATTTTCTAAATAATCGAAATGTTTTGGTAAAATTTTACATTGAATTCGCATTTCTAACATAAGATAATCTTTCCAAATTGCCGCTTGTTGTTCTCTGATTGTTGTTAATTTATTTGAATATTCATTCTAAAGAAACGAAAAGAAAAAGGATATATATAAGAAGAATAATTTCTTGTTTTGTTTCTTAAACTTATGTTATCCTCTTACCAAATTTATATTGAATTGATAAGAAGTAATTGTTTTATATAGATCTTTTTCATGAATATAATCTTTAAATTTTATTAATTGATCTTTTTGTCTCTTGGATAGATAATTTCTTTCACTATGAACATATTCTTTCAAACATTGATCAATTTGATCTAAAGTGAATTTTGTAATTGAACATAATGGAGATTGTTCATTTAAGTGTAATTGACATTTGTTCAGTTGTTCTTTTAAATTTTCAACGTAGGTCATAAGAAAATCGTGACATAATTTCGTATCATTTGTCGTATTAGCCATTTTAAACAGTTCTTCCTAGAATTTCAAAAAGAAAACAAACAAACAAACAAAATTATTAGAATGACAAGAATTTTTTATTAAATGAGGAAACATTACTGGCCAGACATGCTGTTGTAAACCAATGTCGAAATATGATTGCCATAAATGTTGTTCATTTTCCAAATAATATTGTTGATCAAATAAACTTAATCGTTTATATATAAATTCTTGTTCATCTTTTTTCTTCAGTGAATAATTTAATCTTTTACTTATTATTTGAAAAAGTTTATATGATGATTGTGTCAAATACAATGGTCGTCTATAAGGGAATGAAAAAAAAAGAGAGTCACTTTCCTATATTAACGATTGACTTATATGATAACGAACCGATAATTCTTATTCATTGGATTGGTATTGTTTAAAACGATGGATGAATCAACCATTATTTTGTTTTGATGTTTCTTCGTTTTTTTCACTAATGGTTTTGCTATTGACGCTGAAGTTGATGTGTTTCCTATCGATTGGTTTCTATTCAAATCCTGTGAAGATATATCTCGTTTACGTTTATTAAAATTTGTCACTGTTGTCGTCGTCGTCATAGTTGTTGTCGATTGTTTCGAAATATCTTTTGATGTGGACACTTTTATTAGCAAATTTTTTTTTGGTTTAACATTGCGCTTAGTGGCATTCTTCTTCTGTTGGATTTCTTTTCGTCGAGCAAGTTTTTTTTCGATTTTTTCTGGTTTTATGCCTCGTACACGACACTTCTTTCTAAAACGTTGATCTTTTCGATTACCATGGCATTTTTTCTTTTGTAGTTGATTATTCTGAATTGCAACATTATTTTCTGTATTGTTATTGTTCACATTCATTGCTAGGAAAATCTGTCTGTAGATATTTATAGTAGATGATCAATTTATCTGAAAGAGAAAAAGCATACGGATAAAATGAAGAAGAAAAACAAAAGAAATGTTTTGAAAGTGCTATAAATGAAATGAAGACAAAAAAAAACACCTAAGTAGTACGAAATATTCAACTAACAAACTAAAGTGAAGATTTTGATGCCATAGATTGAGCTTTAAATTCATACACACATTTAATATGTTCACTAATTCTATCGCAACGTTGGGTAATAAGTTGAACCATGATGGAAGTTAGTCGTTGATTTTCGTTCAATGCATTTTGAGATGAATACATCTGTTGTACGCAATCATCGAGTTTTTTTTTATATTCTTTTCGTTGTTCTTCAGCTGATTTCAGATACATATTGAATAAAGTGGTTCTATATTGTTCAGCTATATCTTTATATTTTCCAAATAATTCTTTTCGAAGATATTCATCGTCTACAGAATCAATTATTGACGAAGAACCTATTAGTGAGGCGTCAAACGATTGACTTGGTGAACTATAATAAGCAATTTGTTTTTGTAGAAAATCATATTCTTGTTGAGTTGTTTCTTGTGCATGTTTAATTTCACAGATTTCTCTCATAAAACGTTCCTACAAATACAAGAAAAATATTAGGCAACATTTGTTCGATAGAAAAGAAGCAAACTACTTGATATTTATTTGGATTCAATCGCAAATATGCTAATTTTAATGCTCGAATATAATATTGATAATGCACAAGTTCCACTTTATGCTCGATTTCAATACGTGAAAAATGAAGATTTTTTTCAATATATAATTCAATCATTTTTTGGATAGATAATGAATAACCCGTCATGTTATTTGCTCTGGTATCCAATTGTCTTTGACAGTCTTTTAATTGGTTATCTAACGCATCCAACTGTTGATGAACAAATTTTAAATATAGATCATTTTCGTTCGCTTTATCCGTATTTGCTGATCCTAACATTGTTTTAATTGCTTTTGGCCATATTCGTATATTAATGGAACCGGGTGTTTGTGTTTTCCATGGTACAACTAATTGTCCCATACCTGATTTTAGATAAGTTTCCCACAATACTTGATAAGGTTGTATAACCATTATTTTATAAATGAGAATAGTTATTCTTCTTAATTCATCTATTCTATCATTATATTCATCTGATTTGTTTGTTGTTGGTGTCTTTTCCATTTTTGATAAAACTTGATGTATGATTTCCAGGAAAGATTTGTTTCGTTTTGTAAGATAATGCGGAATTTTTTCAATTTCAACTCTCATATCTTTCATCAACGGTTCTTTTTTCTCGGTCGGCGTAATAGACAATTGCCCCATTTTTTGTGATAAATTTTCTATTTCCATTAGCTGAAACATAATTAAATAGATAATCAAGTAGTATACGTGAAAAAAATTTTTTTTTCTAAGCGATATTTACTTCACTTTCTGTTGACGATTTTGTTGGATGCTTTTGATTCCATGGAAGATCAATAGGTATTTTTTCGTAATCTCTTAAAGCTTCATCCTATAATCGGAAGAAAAAAGAAACGAATCTCTTAGCAATAGATATCAAGGGTTTTATTATTACCTCTTCTGGATTCCATGAAGTTTCAGTGTTTGTTTGCATTATTATAATAGATGACAATAATGTTAACTAGATGAAGAAAAAAAAAGAGAAAAATCATAAAAAAATTGAAGCAGACTCATGAAACAATCAATGATCAAATTAGTTCACATTTGGAGAATAAAAAATATGTAATATAGAAGTTTCAGTTTTGCAATGCAAACATTTTAAAAAACGGAATTATTGAACTATTGTCGCATTCTTTAACAATAGAATATATGAAAGGAGATACCATATGAGCCCGACTAAAAAAAAAACAACTAGGGTGTTTTGTATGGATAAGTAATAGAATGTTCAAAAAGCCACGCAAGGGTGTGGTGTGGGTGTGTAGGGTTACCAGAAAACTGAAAGTTTTTCGAATTTACTAAGAAATCTACTCAAGTGGCAAGCAATTGTACAGATGATTCTAAAATTAGTCGAAATTCTTATGAGTTGTTTGAACTTTACTAGAGAACTCCGCTGATTATACTTTGCTAATAATGTTTATAGTGAATAACTATGTGGTAATCTTATCTCAATTGACAAATTTTATTATAATTTTTTTTCGGAATAGCGAACTTCATCTCTCGTATGTTGTGATAATAGTGATCGATTCCCTATCGTATCGTTGTGTATTATCTAATAGGTAATTTTTTTTTAAAGAATACTTTTAATTTTGTTAGATTTTGTTTTATGGAAACGCATTATTCCTATATGAAATGTATCACTATTCATTACTATGATATCCTTTTATAGCATTGATGGTAAGGGTATTTTACTATATGTTTGTATCTGTTAGTATTATCTATACTGGTGTTGAAGCTGCTGTTTTTTCTGATTACCTCTGTATATTTGCTTGTTTGTCCGCTTACTCTTAACTTGTTAATAAAGTTTTATGAATCCTTTATGTTTGATAACTGTTTGACTTTTCTTTTTCTTTCGAATATATTGTATTACCAGATAATCAGACGTATTACTATATTGATGCGTATGTTATAAAGTTTGATTTGTTGTTTAATTCGGTTTTGAGATATAGATGATTTGTCAAGACAGTTGATAAGTGTAAATATTATAGAGATATATCTAAAACAGAAGATAATAATACATATATATGGATGTATGTTTGTCATTAGATGCATGAGAAAAATTAATTTAATTCTTAATAGAAATTGCATATATTGAAATGAGAAGCAATTGTTGATACAATGAGTTTCTTATAGATACCCGACAAATAAAAAAAAAGACACACCGTTACTAATGAGAGATGTTTCGAAAGTTTTGAATGATATATTCAGCCCGTTTTTTCATATTGCTTAAACGAGATTCAATAACATTACGCATAGGACTAAGGTGAGTTGGAATGACATCGGTCGAAATGCGTTGATCGATTGTATTTGTACTAAAATCCAATGAATCATTGTTCATATGTACTTTACTGGTATTTGTTTGTACAGTTTTGTTTTTTGACATTCGTTTAGAGAATCGCAAAGAATTTTTATACTCAGCAATAGCTCGTTGGTGTGACTTAACTGTCGTTTTCCAAAGCTTTTGAACATATTGAATCTAGAACAATGCTTAAGGATGAATAAGAAGAACATGAAAACTCAGTAATAATCACCTGTGGTTCAGTTGGATTACATTCATAGAAACATTTGACATGATAAACTTCATGAATATCAAGGTATAACATAGTTTTCTTGTGTTCAAAGTAACTCAGATAATTAGCAAAATCTTTCTGTACGAGAATACTAAGAGCATCATGAATGATATTGATCAATTCGTGAACAGAGAGTTCCTGGTGTAGTATTTCACTGGGAAGTGTTTCTAGTAAATGAACATTGAGATTCGTCTGTGCTTGTTTTAACTTATTACTAATTATAATTTGTCGATGTTGAATATTACGCTCCGTTCGTGGATAATCCCAATTAATGAAATTTCGTTTTGTTACATCTTTCGATGTTTGAGATAGCCATCTTACAGTAGGCATTGCTGCATTAGCGACATAATTCCAAAAATCTTCTTCAATTTTTAATGCTGCGAAATGAGAGAGTAGTACAGCACGATTTTGAACCAAATCTAACATAACAGGATTTTCTAATAATTCTGCCATAATGGTACGATGATTAGGAATGGTTTGTAAAAATCGACATTTAAATTCTTCGATAGACATCGTTTTATAATTTGACATGCATTGTGTAATTGTTTTCCAGTTGTCAATAGATAACGGATGTTTTCGGAAAGTTTTAGCACACTTACTCTTATTTGATAAATGACATTGTTTTCCTTTGTTTTTTGGTACATGGATTAATAGAGTACTTGAAATGTTTGAAATCATCGTATTTCCGATAGTAATACACAATCAATCGATATAAGCGAAATAATTAATGAACTTGTGTTATAGAATGAAATACGATAGTTATATCTAGAAAAAAACAATTATAGATTTTGATTCAATTAGAAGATATAATATGGGTGTGTATAATATTATAAGAAAATACTACTACTAGTTTCATCCTTTCTCAAGGGAATCATCAGGTAGCTTTAGCACTGCATAATTTTCAACAATTAAATTGAAAAGTGGAAGAATTATCCACGTTTAATTTGTTATCGTAAAGCAAAGCAGAGATCCCTTAAACTTAATAATAAGGTGTGTATTAGTATTGAAATAATAATAAATATATAGTTGAAATTCAAAGCATCACACGACGTTTCGTCCTTGCTTAAGGGAGTCATCAGGTATGTTCAGAATTCCATAATTACATATAAATCAGAACTCACTCTAATCCAAGAGGAAGTTAAGACTTAAACGTAATAAAATAACAACTTAATATTTAAAGTAATAATAAATATATAGGAATAGAAAATTAAAAGAATTCTGAGGATCGACACGACTAGTTTCGTCCTTTCTCAAGGGACTCGTCAGGTATCTTTAGAATTCTATTATTACATATATCCAAACTTTCCAAAATTTTTGAACAAGTTAAGAAAATCGTAATAATTCTATAAATCTATTACAAGATTAGAGGATATGAATAATTTTTGTTTTAATTTTGGCAGAAACCAAGGTATACTTCCGACGCGATTCGAACCTTGCTTAATGGTCACTTATCAGGTAAATTCGGAATTTTATTAATGGTATATCGATCAAATTTCAAAAGACTAACAGTTTTTAGTGAAAATTTAAATGTGAAGTAATTTGCAACTATGCTTTGAAAAATTTTTTAAATTAACCACTTCTGTTCGTTTTTTGATTTTTTGAATGGAACAACAAAAAAGAGAATAGTAGACATCGCGAATGAGTTCCATTGAAAGTGTGTGTAAAGAATTAGATTTCTGAAGAAACGAAGCAATACTTACTACGTGTTTCGGACATTGCTTAAGAGGATTGTCATGACAGGTTTCATGGTTTCTCAAGGGAATTTTCAAATGACTTTATGAGTTCGGATTTTTTTCGAGAAAAATCCAAAACAAGATTTCTCTTCAATGTTACAAACTTAAAAGAGATTTTTAATGGGAGGTTCTGGGGAAAATATTTAATCTGTAAGAGAATGCCTTGACCGGTTTGAATCTCATTTAAAGATCTCATGAAATGGCATATCTATTTAAGATCCAAAAAGGAGAAACATAATAAGGTATATTTTGATTTGTAAAATCTTTCTTTAAACAATAGAGAGATTTTATGACACAATTAGTTGATTCTCTCAGGATAAACTACAACGGCATATCTTTTGATGTTAAGTATAGACAACAAAATTATAAAGTCAAAAACTATAAACTGGAGAAGTGATTAGAAAGAACTTTCGAGTACTTACCTTAATAAGAAGAATATTGCTGGAAACAATATAGCGACGATAATCGAAATGATTGCTTTTTGCTGGATACGATCGGCTATTTATACTGCTGAACAGAGAGAGAGAGGGAGAGTGATCGAGAGAAATCGAAGGAGAGAAAGAAAATATGTAGAAACTCTCGTTGACCATTGGTGGAAAATAGAATTCCAGTGGAAAAAAAAATCCAAGAGAGAGATTAAGAGAAGAAAAAAAAAGA
>CAJNOP010000826.1:69493-87959 GCA_905250075.1 Rotaria sp. Silwood1
CGTACTCGATCGAGCTGAAGCCCTAAAAGCTCGTACTCGATCGAGCTCAAACTTCAAAAGCTCGAACTCAATCGAGCTCAAACTTCAGAGTTCGAGTGAGGCCGATCAAGTTTGAGCTTGTAGGATTTGAGCTCGATCGAGTTCGAGCTTTTAAGGTTGGAGCTCGATCGAGTTCGAGGTTTTAAGATTTGAGCTCGATCGAGTTCGAGTATCTATTTTCGAGTTCGAGCTCAATGGAGTTTCCAAGTTCGGATTCAAATCGAGTTCAATCTCAAAAAACTCGGTATCAAAACTAGAAGTTGAGTTTGGAATTGGTACATGTCTAACTAAGATCACACAGATTCTTCTTTATTATGTAGGATTACTTGAACAGATGGAACATACTAGGACTTCAGTTATGTTTATCTACATCATGACGGACGCCAATATCATCTAACGGGAAACGAGGAGTTGATACAGTCCGAAATACTGCGATCGAGAATTATAGACAAGATATGTTACATGAACTTGCTTTGATTCAATCTGCTTGTGGAAGGAATCAATCGTTGTGCGTAGCAGTCTTAGAACAGATCCCATATTTTCCAAGTCAATTGCAACGCTGTCTTGGACCTGTGGCAGATCAAAACACTGAATACCTGCACCACACACTTATGATTGTTCGTAAGCAAGTTTGGACCACTACGCTTTACGTTGTCACTGAGGGCAATCTCGTACAATCAGAGTATTTTCCCCATTGAATGTTATCTGTTATTTTCGCTATCATGAACATCAAACAAGTGAACAAAAAGATCGCTTCTTTCCCATAATCGAGTGTTTTTGTCGAAGCGTGGAACCTTATATAAGCAGCGAAATGAAAGTTGAAAACGTTGAGCGAAAGTGTGTGTGTCACTTGCCTGTCTCATGAATGTTCCGAAACGTAAAACTTTGTTAACTCTAATTTGGGGACAAGTGAGTAAAATGTAACATTTTTTTTCGTGCAATGTCAAAGACTTCCGATAACCAAAAAAATGACTGTATACAGTCAAGGAGCAGTGAACGGTATTAGCACTTAGTAACTGATATGGGAGTATTCTTTTTCAAGAAACTGACGGCTACTTTAAAGTGCAGTTGAAAAGCAGAAGACAGAGATTTTCCAAAACTAGCACAGATGTGAGAATTTTCCAAAACTAGCACAGATGTGAGAATTTTTCAAAACTGTAGTCGATCCGTAACGACAACATATTTCCTATGTAAAAAAAATAAAATGGGTCACATGGATTAAAATGGATTATAATCGTACAGCTTTAATCGATTATTATTAGTGATCATTTATTATAATTAGCTACAATTGGTTATAATCACGATAATAGCTGTTCTACTACAATAAAGAATACAAACTGATGAATATCGATTTTCATCGTTGAAGAATTCATTAGAAATCGATTAAAAGACATAGTGATCATAGCAAGTCGTCTTGTATCCTTGTTATATTACAATGACGATATCACACAATCGCCATTCTAAAAGGGGACGCGTGGATATAGATCTGGGCATGTACGAGCTGAATGTCCTTCCCATAACTGCGTCTTCAAGGCAAGACAACGGTTGGTTGTGAATGTCGGACAGAAACGAACGTCTCACACATCATCCATTCTTTATTTACAAATAGGAGAAAATATTTGTCTTTTAATATCATCGTCAGGCAAAGATGCTACCTCATATCATCTATATTCTAGCAACACAATGAAAGGAAGCATCTAATTTTTGCATTTGAAAATGCAATTTACGTTGCTCAATCGTTTATAATCTTCACAGAAACGTTTTAGCTTTCCACTATTAACATACGACTTGCATTTTAAATTGAAAATTCTACGAACGAAATGACATAAGAAAGAAATATGAAGTTTTCCTGTGAATATGAGGCTTATGGTATCCATGAAATCGCTTGTTTTCTCAAAATTGCGGTAAATAAAAGTGGTAATTTTTCAATAGCACTATACTGCTTGTGTTGTAAAACATAACATTTGTGTTGCAAATAGAAATAAAAGAAGATATAGTATTTTCTCGAATACATGAGCCTGGAACTCACTTAGTAAAATGAGTCAATCATGTTCTAGAATACAAAAAAAAAGTAACTTATCGGTGCTTGTATTATGAACTTCATACTGACATTGTAAATCGAGTGGCGTGTAATCTGAAACACGGCACGAAAGGCAGCATTACTGTTTCTATATGAACATGATATGTACTCATGAAATCAGATTGCGTATAATTTGAAATTCAAAGAAAATGAAATACGAAATTTGCAGGACATGTATGATAGAAATTTGGCAAACAGAACCGTTGAATATCTCAAATAGAAAGTGAAGAATTTCTTCTTTTTTTAATTCGAAAGCATGGCTTCATTACTAAAATCATTGAGCATGGCACTCAAACCAAAGAAAACTTCGCTTTCTGAGATCGGATATGGGCCAGATGTTGAAATTATTGAAAAATTTGATCATTTCATATAAAAAAATTCAGTCAAGTTCCCAGATCGCTCATTTTTCATATGACTAGATTACTGAAGTTCATGTGAAACTACTACTTCAAATATTCTAGATCTTGTAAGATTGAAGTAATGCTTCATAAATGGCTACTATCGAACAGTTATATCAACAGAGGAGAGAAAAAACTTTAAAATATCTGTATTTTAAATTTCTCACCCTTCACAAGACAAATGCTTACGTTCATCAAATACAAATCATTGTGCTACATGCAGTGGTCCTCAAACGTCTGAGATGATGATTTGTAATGAAAGTGACAGAAATCAAACGTCGACTTTTTTGAACATCGACAATAACATTCACGATATTTGGTTTTGTTCAATATCTATCCGATAGCATGATGTTACTCATACATATTGGAAAAATCTTCATTCAAAGATAGTTTCAGAACCCACACAAGTATGCTCCATTACAATAGTACGAAAAGAACTCTTCAAATCCTACCAGATAAGTGGATGATATTAAAGAAATACATCTATGAGACAACTAGAGAGTGATTAGTTATATTTTTGAATATACCATGTGCATCATTGCAAGTAGATTGTATTAGTGTGATAATCGTTGTGCTTAGCGTGTAAAAATTTTCAGAAGAGGTTAAGTATTTATTTATACAAAAACGGAATAAATTCAAATCATTTAATTTCATTCAAACAGCGACTTAATCGAAATGATTCATTGAAAACGATCAATTATGTCACAATTCGATTTCATGATATCTTTTGTTCTCATTGAATCACAATTTAAACCGATTATTCGGTAGGCTTCCCTAATACTAACGGACATAGTAAGCAAATATCAAATAGTTCTAGATTAAAAATATAAGCTTCTCTTTCATACAGAAATCATGTGCATATATCAATACAAATACAAAACAGAAACATATTGTCTTTTGCCTAAAGAAAAATTTTTTTATTTATGTATGTCGAATAACTAATTGCATGCTATGATCATCATACACAGTGTTAAATTTTCTACCATCGAACACAAACAGACAAACAACATCGAATTGAATAAGAAATCGTTTCGTGATTATCAATCCAAATAGGGATGTGGATATTCGATTGACTTTCCGCGTGTATTTTGAATTTTTTCTTCGTCTTGTTCCGTCATCGAGATGGTTCCATCATCTGCATCACTGTTTGTTGTTGAAAGTGTTTCAACATCTTCATCTTGACTTGTTGGTGATGATTCAGATTCGTCAACAGTAACGCTTTTTGCTTGACGTTGTCGTCGAAGAAAATCAATTTCAGCCTTCTTAAATAGTGGCAAATCGTCAAGAGTATCTGAAGTATCGTCATCTGAATCGTCGTCTGATTCTTCAGGTGGTTTCACGAAATATTCATGTTCACCTACAAGAGACAAAAGAAAAGAAAGAAATTAGACTTTTATTTCTTTGATGAGAAAAGCTTGTTTCTCAAGTATTGTTTACCCATAATGCAAATAGTTGCGCGTCTCTTCCAATAGAGTTTTACTTTTTCCTCTTCCTTGGTCAAGTTCTTTTTGAAAAATATTGGTGCATCGTCTGGATTCAGGAGGACAATGGCAGGCATTTTTGTCCGGATTCTTGTGGGTTTGATATATTTCCCACGAACCTAATATATACAAACAAATATTAAAGAAAAATATTTTTTAGTTTCTTTGGTGCAAACACTAAGCAGGTTAACTTAAAATTTCTTTCTTCATGTAATGTTTTGAAAAGATATGAAAACAAACAGGTGATGTCTCTTATTTTCCAAATGATTGCCGGTTACATATGATGCTTATGAATGTTTACTGTTTCAGAGCTACATTTTCAAAGGAGCAAGGGATGTGAGACATAAACTTTTTTAATCATACTATAAAGGGTGATTCGCTTCGGATTTATGTCCCGTGTCACTATCGAGGTTTATGTTGGGTAGAATTGCCCTAAATTCGATCTGTTAGATTCCTTTCTCTTTTTTAACGTAATTTTGTTAGTGCTTGTCATTCTTCCCCCGCTTTTAAAGTTTCAGTGTAGCATCCACAGGCTAGGCAAGCAAGAAAATGCTCATAGACATGTATGAATTGTTAAAGAGATGATGCTCAAGTTTGCAAATGGCAGTACAACAGAAGCTACACAACGCAATAATAGACGTTCGATAAGCTGTCAGATTTTTGGTTTCTGTTTTCATAGAAGACGTGGTTCATATTGATATGGTAACAAGAATCGTACCAATTCCACGTCATCCATGTACTATACAGTTTCAATAAGTATATCATTCACAGATAAGGATCATGGTGAATTTTATTGCATTGTTTTAATGAATTATTCAAGAAACTGTGTTATTAGTTAGTTCATGTTAATTTTTCAAGTGTCGCGAAAGCAGACTACATTCCTATTAAGTGCAAAGTTTTGAGATATACAAGGTGGCAGAAAAGTCGGATTGTCGGAAAGAAAACATTGAATCTTATGATTGTCCCTCAGGCAACTGAGCTGATTATTCAATCAATGTTAGAAGCATGTGCAACGTTAATAGCGATAACGACATGGTGAGAGTAATTCTTTGTTAAGTATAACTATGGATCTGAAGAAATCAATTATATTTCTCAAAGATAGAAGGAAAACGATAGGAAAAGTACAATATTCAAGCTAGCACAAAAGTTCCTTTACCAAAAACAATTCTGTATCTCCGTTGCAACTCGAGCAACCCAGCCAATATTTTTTGTCTTTGTTAGCTTCATGTTTAATCTTTCTATCTTTACAGACATACCTAGAGAGATACTTTACTAAGTATAACATTCTGTTTTTAGTGTCCATGAAAAAATAAAATCTTTTTCTTAACATCACTCGTTATACTTACATAAGAAAGAATTTCTCTAGACATGTCTTCATAGATATTAATTTTGAAAATACTTCTATCTTTAAAAATAATTAGCTAAAATGCCGGAGCCGTTGTGGACATATTGAAATATTTTTTTTCGTTAAACAGATTTTTGAGCCACGCTGTATTCAGCACACTAAGTCTACAAACAAGCGTTCATAGTCTTGCTCCACTTAAGGAATAGTTCTCAATGAGTAGTAGATCATCGACATGATATGTAGGTAAAAAATACTAAGATAGACATCACTTTTTCCGATAAGTGATTGAAATGACATGAAGAAATACATCTTAGGATGCTATGTCGCTTCTTTGCACTCATACTTTACTTTCAATACGGTTATACATACAGTCGTAAAATGTTGACCAGTAAGCAAGTTCTTCTTTCTGGGATATCCGTGATCTTTGAATTCTTCCCATGGCACATCATCAATCACTATATAATCCGCACGATTGTCCCATTCTTCGGGATTAAAATGACCGACGCAATGATTTACGATACCCGGTAGACTTAAAGCAAATGATGTTTTTCCTAAAATATTATTTTTATTTTGCAATAATGAAAACATATGTTCTGTAAAAATATCCAGATCAACCCTCTGTTACAAACCTGTGCCTGATGGACCGATTAATACGAGAAGTTTTGGACGACCTCGTTCGGTCCGGAAGTGCTTGCGTAACCATTTATTGATTTTCTTTCCTATTGTACGTTTCGATAGTAAAAATTAAAAAAAGAAAAAGAATATAGAAGATTTAACAAATGTGAAAGAAGTGTTCCTACGAAGTGAGCTTGTACAGTCAGGAAAAGATACCGTCCAACACAATTCTTTTTCCAACGCTTGCTCTTGTCGTTCTCGTATTTGTGCTAACGTATGAATACGTTTTAGGTTTGGTTCCAACCTTAGTTTTGCAAAGAACAAAAGTGATAGAAATTTTTCGGACAGGTTTTGATTTTGTTGATTGAATAGTGAAAAATATTTGGAGTTTTCAGAAATATACTTACTGTTTTATTTTCTTTATAGCCACGGGTTTATTCTCCGCGACAAGTATTTCCAAAGCAGTATTGACGTCTTTCTTTTGACACGCACGAACCATGCGTTCGATTAAGTCGTCTGAAAGCTCAGCTGTTGCTGTTGCTCCTGAAAAAAAAAGTCTCCTATTATGATACCTGATGTGTATCCTAGAAACAATAGCAGTCTTCCAATGTCAGTGACATCATTGGCAATATTAGTTCGTTTGGATAGGATTTTTCTTTTCCAGAAGATCCATTTTTGTACTCTGTAGATGAACATTTCTTTTACTTTACTTCTTCTTTATTACATTTGCTTTTTTTTTTGAGATATCATGACAACGAATAGTCCAAGATGCGCAATCATTCTTCCCTATGACAAACCCTTTTCGATTTTAGTTTCTCGATTGTAATGTGAAAGTATTTCAGAAGAATGTTTGCTTATTTTTATTACATGAGAATGATTCTTGTCTATATACGCAGCGCGGTAGAATGATCGCTTCGATTTACATCTCAACTCTTCAGTTGTTGATGTCTGTTATTCTGGCAAGAAATGTTCGGCACATTCAATAAATTCTTATTTGTTCTTGGTCGAGAACTCTTAAGAATGTGACACTTTGAAAGTACAACGGTAGGTGTATATGAAAGCGTGGAAAGAAATACTGTTTCATTTTATTAAGAAGAATATTTTCCTCTTGATTTAGCACAACTGGCTATCAAAAGACGTTTCTTTCAATTCATTTTGTATATGGTGAGTATCGAATGTTCGATTTCATTTGCCATGTAGCGTTAATCTACCTTTCATTATCTATTATTTTGATAAACACAGAGTTCAAGAGAGTCTCTCTGATGGGCCCTTGTGAATTTAAATTTCTATGTCATTTTCCTGAATACAAGTTTGAACGAATACTCTATTTTGCTTTTTTCTTCAAGTTTATAATGACTATATTTTTTTGAACACGTTGTGTCACTTCAGAAAAATTAAATTTATTGGCTGATGCTAAAACCTGTTTAGTTGTAACGCCAAGGATCAAAGTAAATCATTTTCTAAATATTTCTTTGTTCGTTAGGGAATATGGAAGTCTTGAAAGATTTTATTTGGGATTATTAATCAAGCCGTACTTACGGAGGAAAACTACTCTTTCAAATGACTGATATTTAGTCGTTTGAAAAGAGCAACAGATATGTTGTTCTGAAGTCCGTACTATAGAATCTTGAAAAGGAAAATTGAACGGCTACTATTTTGAACTTCAGTCTATGTTTCTAACAATTGCTATCTGATGTCAACCAACTAGGCAAGCAATTATTGTTTCAAGGGCATTCGTTTATATTTTTTTTACTTTGTTTCGTAGCCATTGGCCATTTCTTTTTACCACCACGCGACAATGTACTTTTAAAGGAACCATGTTCCGTGAATGTTAAAGCTAGGTAAAATAAAAAAAAAAGTGATATTTTAGTTTTCAATCGTTTGTTCAAAGTGAGTAGATGTCATGTTTTGAACAGCGGTATTCGTACTTTTTTTAATATATTCATTCCATGGTTTATCTAATTTTGTCACATGGTACTCACAAACACAATCTATAGAAACAAGAGGAAATGTTATATGAACAACGAATATCATCATTAAGCTTTCAATTGTAAAAACATACCGAGAAACATATCGAAAAATGGTTCATTGAGTGTCTTGACCTCTTCTACAATGATCTGTATATGAATACGTGGTATATCCGTACCATGTTGAATTTCATTAGCAACACAAACATAAGTTGCTGTCAATTCTTTTTCTTCCAAAAAATCAAAAATGAATGGAACCACTTGTCCTCCTAGACACAGATGAGATGATATTTATAAATATTATTTGATAAACATATATCACGAAAGAGAAAGTAATGTATTCATTCTTATACAAGTATCATACTTGGCACAGATGAAAAACCTGATATTGCCATTGACTTCGAATTTATTTTGTATCCATGACGATCTCTTTCTGTGTGCCCGTAACATTCGTCTACGTTCGGCAATTTGAAACGCATTTTTTCGGCAATGCTTTTTGCACCTATACACAATGGTGTTCACAAAGACATTCAATATAAGAGACCATCAAGGTTCCATATCACTTACTGAGTTTTCCGTACTCAAAGAATGGACGATCATGATCGTCCACTTCACAACCTTCTTGATACAACGGTGGATATGCACGGGTCCAAAAATCAACTGGATTCTCAAGAGCATCATAATTTACGGTAGTTGTGTTGGTCGTATCAGCCATGATATCTTCATTGGAGTCGATGCTAGATGATTGACCTATGCGAATAATACGCTTAGATAAATCAACCATCAGTTTGAATGAACAAATTTTTTACCTGGATTCGGTTGATTTTCCATCTCCATCTCTGTTTCCGAATCACTATAATCTACCAAACTGCTTGCCATTTTATTTTCAATAAATGATTGTACAAAAAAAAGCGTGAGAATTTGCAAAAAAAAAAAAGAAGCTTAAAACTATCTAAAATCGAATACAAATTGTGAAAAGATTGATAAGTGAGTCATCTTTTATGTTTATCGTGCACTGTGATTTCAAATATGCATTTCGTTAGTTTAGAAACACTTTTTAGACAATCATCAGAAGCTAGATTGTAAAAATTTCTTAGATTATGAAGCCTTTAGCTAAATATTCTGCTGTTGCGCTACAACAAATGTGCTATTCATACCAGGAGATTTCTTCTTCAATTTACAACTAGTATCTCCATTTCACTAAATGAAGAGGGAAACATGAAATTCTCTGGAAGTCATTTTCGACGAACATTTCAAGACTAGACCAAGAAGTAAATAGTTAGATGAGTAGAAATTCAGCAATTGTAACATGCTTATCACGCAGAATTCAACATTCTATGGACTTATAAATTTTTTTTGAAACGTACTCAGTAACACATCAGAATTCTGTTGTTATCTACTTATTTCTTAGAAAAATGCTGTGTTTCGTAAAAGCAACTTTATAACGATATCCCGGTCAAAAGATAATACGATTCTCTTGTTGTTATGTCTTTAAATTGTGTCAAGAATTCTGTAGAATACTGTAGCATTCTATGTGATCAGAGATTACATATATATATGAGTCAGTGTCGAATAGATTTTAAAATTCTATTCCATTCTGTTTGAAATCTTCATGAGGATTTTTCTTTCTTGTTACACATATTCAATTTTACCATGTGCATTCGAAGCATATCTTTTCAAACGCATTACAGAGCTGTAGTTGAAGTCTGTTCGTTTTTAGTAGAATTTCTTGAATTGCAAAGGTATTATCCGGTTTTTGACTTGAATCGAATATAATTGCTGTTACGTTCTCAAGTTCTGATGCTGTTCGTAATCAGCACTTGTGTGTATATCATTTTCTATTATTATTAATTTCAAATAACGAACTGACTTGATTTTAGTTTAGAAATTACAATGAGTGTATGTCTCCGATGAAAAATGAAAATTTCTCATAGTTATCAGATTTATTTTTTCTTTGAAGATTTTTGCATATGGAATTGTTTGTCTCTTCTCTGAAATAATCTTCTACTTTTGAGCTATCATGCTGCATTGTCACATATATATGGGGCTGCAGTGGAATCGGAGTGGATTATTTTCTATTCCATCAAAACTAGTGTTAAAGTGGTTTTGTGTTCCATTGAGAGTAAAATTGGAGCCGGGCGACATGCTAGTGACTGGAGCTGGAGTTGCGTCGTGAATGAGAAACGGCCATAACTGCCCATCTCTCCTTAATAGGCTCAACCAATAGTGAAGGCATTTTTCTCCATATTCATACTAAGGTCAACATCTAATAGACGAATATTTCATTTCTCAACAAGACGATGTAAACTAAAACATTCACATTAGCTTCGTTGAGTACAGTATGATGAGCATTATTCCATGAATCAATGTGTTTTATTTCAATTTTCAAAGCAAAACATGCTTGTATGAAAGAACATTTTTAGTGTAATTTGTAAGTTTAACTATATGACATTGGAATATCGAGTTGCACTTTACATAAAGAATTCCAGATAACAATGAATACCAAGAAAGGAGTGTGTCATTTTTGTATGAGCAACCATTCAGTTTGATGTGAACTAACAAACTGTTTTAGTTCACGATCAACAGTAGTCAACGAGAGAGTTGACGGAAAAGACGCACTTTGAAGTAATAATTCACATTCATGTTGTTCAAGTTTATTTTGAAAATAATCGATTTTTGTCAGGATAAATTTCACAACTGAATCATTTTCCGTAGATGTTTCATCTGATGCCATAACCATCTTGATGACATGTTCCTAATAATGAGAGATATATAAATGTAATAAACAATAGAAATACTATTCATATCGGAAAACTCACTGGCCATATCTGATATTGTGACCCCATATCAAGAAAAGATTGCCACATACATCGATGTTAAGACTGAATTGTGTAGAAAATTTCATCGCGATCTGACTCTCTTTTCAAAATTTATCGTGTAAACGACCGGTCGGCCGGACATACTGACCGATTTTAGAGTGTACTCACTTATTGAGTACACAAAAAACGTAAAAACCACAATGCGTCACCAGGAAATCCTTGCAAAAAACCCACGGAAAGTCCTTAAAAAGGATGAGATTCTCTGCCGAAGTTTTAGGGACTCTTGACATTTTACTGAGGAGCGAGGAGACAAAGACGTACTCCTTGAGAAGTCACTTTCTAGGAATATCTCAAGGGGTATTTTCACGTAGATTTCAAATCCATGCCGAATCTCAGTGATTTTACTACATAGCGTTAGCCCTTAGAAGACATGTATATAGTAACATACATAGAAACATCAATAGATTCATAAGTCGCTAAATAGGTAGCTAGAATCATAGGTGAAGAGACACATCGATAGGCAGCTAGATAGATAGGCGAGTAGATAGTTAGGTAGATACACATATAATAATGGAAACAGATAACTACGTAGGTAGATTGACAGTTACGAAAGTAAATAGCTAGCTAGTTAGGTATGTAGACTGATAATAAGTTGGGTGGGTAGATGCTTAGGTAGGCTGATAGTTAGACACATCCAGATATAGATCGAGAGATAGGTAGCAAAGTGGGTAGAAAATTAGGTACAACTAGCGAGAACCCGTGCATACTGCACGACAGCACTTTTTTCTTTAACATATGATCTCAAAACGCTAACCTTTCATACGGTAACAGATACAGAAACACTCGACATTATGAACATAGAAGGTGTATGGCGTGATATTCTTATATTACTGATAGCCCATGGAGCCTTACAGTCTTATAGCTTTACCATTTGTAGCCTAATTTCTCCATAGCGTTCTCTTCGTAAAGCATTTCTTCCTTATAGTCATACCCCATTATTATCTTGCTGCCTTATAGCCTTACTCCTTAATATCTTTACCTCCTTATTGACCTTCTCGCTTAAAGCCTTTGCCTACTTCCCCTTACCGTCTTACCCCTTATACCAATATCCTCTTGTTGCTTTACCCTCTTATTGCTTTACTGCATTATAGTTCGATAGATGGATAGATAGGTGGGTAAATAGGTAGCTAGATAGGCAGATAGACTGATAGACAGTTAGATATATAGCTAAGCAGGTAGATAGGGAGCTAGATACGGAGCTGAATAGAAAGATACACAGTTAGATAGATAGATAGATAGATAGATACGTAGGTAGATAGTTAAGTAGGAACGTGGACAGATAGGTAATCACTTGGATAGGTAGACATGGCCCTCAGGTATAATTTCGTTGATAACTGTCATATAACGGCTAGTATGTCACTCAGAAAATTGTCCTTCATGACAAAATACAGAGATACTTATATAGTGACTTCCTGAGTGATCCCTAGGAACTCCCGATAAACTCCTTTAGAAGTCCCTAGGAATTTCTAATGAGTTCTCGGTGGATTTTTGTAGAGAATCCTTCCTGTCTGGCTTGGGAGACTTTCGACAAGAAATTGTAAATACAAAAGTTCCTATCGTCTTATCTTTTTTTTTTGCTATCCTGCAATATAACAATAAAACTGAACAAAACCTTAGGCCTCATAAGAATGTACATGTTTTTATGTACATAAAATCTTGATCAGGTAGCTACAATCAACCGAAATTTCTGAATTTCCACGTTGATTATAGCGATCAGCTGACAGTCCTGATCTTCTTGATCCTGCTCTGCTGGTGGGATAGCCACAACAGACAGCCACAAAGACCTTACACGTACTACTATCCTATTCTATGTTTTCTTGTATGACGAGGATCGATCAATTTTCAACTAGTCTCAATAACCCACGGGACAGAAGAGATGTAACCACTGGCACTTAGAGAACAGTTTCATCTAAATGACTGGAGAGCTCTCCGGACCTAGTCTCGTACAGGTGATACGAATCCGACAATGAATCCAATAGGATCCACCAGTGGCATTCCTCGACCTGCACACAGATCTCCTCACATCGTCGACAGAGCGACCAGGACGAGAAGCTACCGCCACCTTCAAAAGTCATTCTCTCTTGTTTTTGTTTTTTGTTCTCAAATAAATTTTTACAAAACTCAAGAGATCATGACTTTCGAAAACTTTGGTCATTCCGATCCTGACCCGTACCCGATAATACACAAAATGTAAACAGATTAAGTCTGTATGTATTTATGTGAATAAGATTACTGTATTGCTACAGTTTTTTCATGCACACATGTACATACAACCTAACATTTCTACATAGACAAGGTGTATTATCATTTCGAGCCGACTCCAGTGGTTACAAAGAATAAAAGATTTATAAACCCCCATAAACTTTAGGATGTCTAAGGAATCACAAACTTTGTGATTTTTTTTCGATATCGAACGAATCATCATCTTGATCTTGCCAGGATCAAGATTGATTATGAGGAAATCTCGCTGAAAATTGAGGAAAAATGCTGAGGCAAACTAAATCTAATACATACCTGTTCTTTAAATTATGGTTAATGAATAATACTGTTTTAAGTCTTATACATTGATATCATTCAGTCATATACATAAAAAGATCAAACAATAAATTAATTGACGAGAACGATACCAATAGTAATGATAAATAATTATCAAAATAATTTAATGATGTATTGATGAAGATATGATACGACACTGGATGCCATAAGGAGAATTTTTAATTTTTACAGAAGTAAGTAAGAAACGATGATATCGGAATCGATACAAATGTATATATAGAGCCGTTGTAGTTACATTGATTTTACTTGAACTGAAAGTATTGAGAATGATGACGGCGGTGAGAAAGAATGATGGGCCATTTATTAGCAATGATGTTGACTTTTATTGAATGGGAAGAACAATTGTGACTATAGGAAAGCCGAAAAAAGAGTATTCAGACATTCCACGTGTGGGTAGCTGAAACATGATAACATGATCATTATTTCTGTCTATATCATCACTCTCAGACGAAGTCTAGACTTTGTAGACTAAAATAATGAAGAATTAAAGTGATACTACAAATCAAATCCTGAGTTAAACAAGAGTTTCTGAAACCTACTCAAAGGAGGTGTGTCAAATTACGGACTAATCGTACCAAACCAGATGAGCCTAATTGTATTACCCCAATAATCAGCGTTGAACCCTGATTATTTTTCACAACTTTATTTTGTATTTTATGAGAACTCAATTTTTTGACCCCTGGGATCCCCCTTAGGTTTCGAAAAAAAATTGTTTTTCTTCGTTTCATCAGAAATCTGTCTAGTTTGATAGCGCTATGTGTACTGATTACAAATATCAGATTATTTTTCAAAAGTACTAGAATAATAAGAAAGATCTGAAGTACTTTCTGGAAGACGTAAAAACCAGTTTTGGACTTGAAAGTCTCTCAAAAGGGTGGGGTGTGGGTGTGGGTGTGGGTGTGGGTGTGTAGAATTACCACAAAACTTAAAAAGTTTTTCAATTGTTTTCAATAAAATATTGTGAAGTGGCAAGTACACAGTAGATCTCGAAAAATTTCAAAGAAAAGAAAAATTTCAAATATCTAATACAAAGTACAATAAATTTAACTCGAAAATGAGTGAAATTTATAACTCTTAGAAGAGCGTACCACGACCGGTTTCGACCTTGCTCAAGGATCTCTTCAGGTGGCTTAAGACATCTTAATCGATTTCGAGAATCAATTAAAATATCTTCTACATTGTCGTATGAAAGCTAATTTTTTGACGAAATGTAGAAATATTGAAATGGGTACAATTTAGAAGAGCGTGGGTGTGGGTGTGTTGATAGAAGAATTTCAAATAGATATAATGAAATATGTAGGTAGCAAGACCGGTTTCGACAAGTGCTAGAGAAGTACTTATCAATTGCTTTGGATTGATTATATGATGTTATACTCAAATAGTAATAACTCTCCTACTGCAAATAATGTAGTTAAAAGTTATATGAGGATAACTTTCAAGCTAATATTATTTACAATAAAAAATTTTTATTGGGTACAAAGTATAGAGAACTATGACCCAATAAATTTTTTTGAAAAGAGATTCTCCAACAATGGGTGTGTTGATAGAAGAATTTCAAATAGATATAATCAAATATGTAGCTAGCAAGACCGGTTTCGACAAGTGCTAGAGAAGTACTTATCAATTGCTTTGTGATTGATTATAAGATGTTATACTCAAATAGTAATAACTCTCCTACTGTAAAGTGAAATTGTTAAAAGTTAAATAGTTATAACTTCTAAGCTATTCACACTTACAATAATATATATTATTAGGTACAAAGTTATATATAACTATGGCCCAAAAAATTTTTTAAGAAGAGATTCTCCAACAATGGGTGTGTTGATAGCTTAGAACTAAAGACTTGAAATTCAAAGCACCACACGACGCGTTTCGACTGTTGCTTAGGCAGTCCTCATCAGGCATGTTTAGAATTTCATAATTACATGTAAGTCTTAACTCACACAAATTTCTTTGGAGAAGTTAAGGCTGAGACGTAATTAGATAAAAGACTATCATAATTAATTTGGAACTCAAATAGGAGATAAGGTTTTAAATTCAGAGCACCACATGACTAGTTTCGTCCTTGCTGAAGGGACTCCACGGGCATGTTTAGAATTTATTATTACATGCAGAATCAGAACTCGATCAGATAATTCTGAGAAGTTAAGACTCAGTACATAATAATTCCTATCAAATATTTTCAATAAAATAGGAGATAAGATTTTAAATTCAGAGCACTACATGGCTAGATTCGTCCTTGCTTAAGAGACTCTACTGGCATGTTTACAATCTATAAGTACATATATCCAAGTCTCTTCAATACTGAAGAAGTAATAGATAAATCCGTACTGAAATTGAAATAATAATATTCAATTACTAATAACATCTTTTTGGATTGTAAGCATTATAGGACGCATTTCACCTCTTCTGAAGACATCGACTCGGTGGTTGGGCTAGGTTTCTATACAGTAAAAGTAAATTTTAGCTTTTTAAGATAGGCTTTTCGAAGTTATATTGAAGTTTTTGTACAACACAGAGCGTTTGAAATTGCTATTTCTTGTAATTTCTAGTTACGTCGTTGAAATGTTCTGAATGGGCTTTTACGTTTGAGCTTTATGTGATGGAGTTTTATGTTGAAGCCGGTGGTAGTTTTTATTAGAGCACATTTGAAGGTATGTCTTCGGAATCAAATGTGTTTCTGTACATGGGAAACACCTTTAGCCACAACCACAGCTGCTGTGATGATATGAGAGTGGGAGATTGTATGGTTCGGTTTGATGATAAAAGGTGCAAAGTTGAAACTAGAAGTGAGATCACAATTGTAAGCTTGGTACGTTTTTTAACTTTGATCTATAAAGAGTTATAATTTGACCTTGTATAAAAGTGATCTTATACAATGAGTGAAGCTAATCGTAGGAATGTTGCCAAGCTCGTTTGATCGACTTGAAATAGTATGTAGTGGTATAGAATGTTCGAATGGCCCATTTCTGGCGTGGGACATAAAAATTTAAAAATTATTCACCGACAGTGGTGATATAAATTGCCAGAACGAGTATTGACCTGACTTTAAGTCTCACCGCCTGGTTTGTGCTGCAAACAATTGCAAGACAATATGATGTGATACGAATATCACATCTATATGTGTACCGATTGGGGGTATATGTATTGGAAATAGTTTCTGAGAGGTAAAGCGGTGAATGGGTAGTGGTCACCGTTTAATAGCGACGTCTAGGATGTTTCACAAGTCTTATTACAATTCAGAAGTGGACTTCACAATATACAGAAGAGAAGAGATTAAATAGAAAGCATTACACAACTACTTTCGTAATTGACTGTGCAGTGTTCATCGAATGTTATCAGTAGCTGGAACTACACGAGCAGACTAATTTGTAAAGGTTCATTCAATGTTACATATTCAGTAGAATTTCTTCTCAAATTATATCTGGGAACACAGGCAGCCTGATGAAGAGTTTACAATGAAAGTTCCGTGAAACTTTTCTCGAAACTTTATATAGTTCGCATGGCGTGTTTGCGGTGTCCTATAAAACTCGTTTCGCCACATCCACATCTGGTGCGATTGTGCGCTAGTGTATATATAATGTCTTATGGTTTTTCTGTCTGAAGAAATTCTTCTCGCGACATACTCAGTTGCTCCAAAAAATGTGTTTATAGAAGCGGGCCGACGAGTGTGCTTATTCAAAATGATTTTCCTATGAAACTGGAAATTAGAGAGATGAGATTTGCTGGTTTAGGTGTGAACATCCAAATTCAAGCGAAGATGAAAACTTCGAATTGGATTTAAGTTTCAAATTTGATATATATGCGGATAATTGTATCATATCCCTCTTCGAACTGTCGGCTCAGTCAAGCAGATGCTGTATCGAGCCATACAATGGAGCGACTTGACCTGTCTTTTAGAAACCACTGCATACAGATGAGTACTGTGAAAACAAATGTTTGATTCACTTGTTGACTCAAGAAACACCGTTCAATTGAAAACATTTTAGATTATTTCAGTCCATATCAATATACGTTTCCGGAGCAGCCTCTGCTGTTTTTCCCTTATCCCGTAGAATGTCCAACTCATCCCCTGGCTACCCGATGCACTGAAGGTAGATGAAGATATCGCTATTTTAAGTAATTTCTATGCACTAAGCTCTCAACAAACTAAAAAAAGTGTCAAAGAGAACATGCACAAAAAAAATACCATAAACAACCTTCTGCAACAGAAAACCATCTTCACGTAATAATAACACCAAAAAAAAACTGCTCAACTGTCTCTGTCAGTTCACATAACAAACATCACACGATCACAAAACACTAATATTCCTCAACAGCGACAAAATTCAAACATATACACTCAAAATCGAACCACCAAGTACACCAATCCTAATACGATACCCTACGAACCAAACACGTGACCGACAAAACACAAAATGACACAATATCAAACCATGCGCAACGAGCTGCCTATACAATAAAACGAGAAATTAAACCATGAGAAAAGTCATCAAGAAAAAAAAATTGCCACACGTGACCTAAACATACCAATTCCCCGAAAAACCGACATTAAAACCACTATAGCGCTTAAACCAAGATACCTATCCAAAAACGTATCAGAGATCGTCCTCTAGTTTTGACATGCTCTACCAAACGGCGAAACCAGAACACGGAAAAACCTTAAAATAAGGAAAGGTCATCGAGTACTTTGAAAAAATCGCAAGTTTTTTTTCTTAAAACCCGAAATCTGAAGGATATGATTGAAGTGAATTCAGATTTATGAATGAGAGGGTCCAACATAGAAATAAAGATAGAAAAGAGACAAAAATGTAGAATGGTTATGAAAAAATTTGGATATCTAATATCATTAGAATATTTGCATGTACATGACATAGAATATTAAATTGGGCTGTAATTTGAAAAATATCCATCAGAAATATTTTTCTGAAGCGGCCATAATGTTCGTCTTGATGAGTTCTATCCAGAAATGTATAACACTCACAAATATATTGCAATGGTGCGGGTGTTACGAAGCAAAAAGTGCCTCGAAAGCCCAAAAAATTGGTTTTTAGGTTTATTTTTCTTAAAACCCGAAATCTGAAGGATATGATTGAAGTGAATTCA